>BMAC01000556.1:481142-500031 GCA_014905375.1 Phtheirospermum japonicum
AAAGTGATGTTTTTACGGCAGTTCTTGAACTGTCGTAAAAAACAACGACGCTGCATTCTACGACTGTTCTAGAAAAACATCTTCTAGAAAGTATTAAAAATAAACCAATATTTCACAAATGATACAGCAACAAAAATAAGAAAAATAGAAAAAAAATCAGCAATTCACCAAAAAAACACAACAAAAATAAATGCCAAACCCAAACCAATCAACTCAATATGATTTCCAAAGAGGAGAAATGGAGATACAAGCAAAAAAATTACACATTACAAATGAATGAGAACAACATTCGAGCAACTAATTCTAGGTTTAGGAATTAGTTATAGCTCAAATAATTTTTCTTAACTCATAAAAATGTCTTATTCAGGTTTAGGAATTGTAATTAATCATATCCTGGTCAAACCCATACTGTTTTTATTCTTCTTGTCCATCTTAAAATATACGAACAAATTTATTCTGTATTTATCTTCACATAGGACAAACAGGAAAATAAAAGATCTAGTAAATATCATCAATCTGTTTTTTTTAAATACAGAATACACGAGAATATTCATGTGAGCAAAGCTAATGTGTTGAAACCTACAGTCCATTGACCGCCACCATAAGTATTCCTTCCGATAACATCAATGCCCATGTAAACGTCAAGTTTTCTGTCACCAGCAACATCAGCTGATAGCTTAGGAAAATCTTCCTGTATCATACATGTTTCACCCAAAAAGACTTGCCACAAAAGAAACTTCACCTCCGCCTGAGAATTTCCTGATCTACTATGCACAAAGACACGTTAGAAAGGACCACTAGGGGTTTTCCGGTGGAAACCTCTCCGTTATCCAAGACTACTCTGGTCAGAAGTTTTCGCCAAGAACAGGATAGCTCAGGTTTCATGCTAAAATCCTGACCTGTTCTTCTTGGAATCCTATCAAAGGTCAAGGCATCAAATCAGGTCAAGCTAATATCCTTCAGGGACGGGCTTACTCACCGCCTCAGTCCCTTTTTCTTTCCTGAGTTGCGCCAGGTGGGTCTCTCCTAAGTTATCAAAATCCAAATCAGGAAAGGTCATGCTAGATCTGGGTCATTTCACTTCCTTTTGCCTCTTAGGCATAGAGCAATAGCTCGGGTCATCCCAACCAGGGCTTGCTCCAGGTCAGGCATATTCAGGTCGGACCAACCAGTCCCCCACCCCCCAAGTGGTTGGGATGAACCATAGAACCTAGGGTTCCACTTTAGGTGGTTGAAATTTCCCACACGTCTTTCCAAATTCCGGACTGCTGTGCACGGATCCCATTAAATCCGCTTTTTCGAATCAGGTCATATCTTTTAAGGATGATCTGTAACGTCCTTCCCTTATCTTTTGACAATTGAGAAGCCTAGCCTGCCTTTTTGGGTACTGCACCAGCTGACACGCATTAAATGCGTGTGTCCTATCAAATCCTTTTTTAATTATTATTTTAAAAATTTATCCCTTTTAGTCTACTTTCCCGGTTCACTTTTCACTTTTGCTCTTCTTCACCAAACGCTCACTCTCTCTCGCAGATTTTCCCTCCTTAAGCGGTTTCCGATCATCTTCAAAAAAAGCCAGGTACTTCTCCGATCTCTATCCTTCTTCAAATTATGTCTACTCCATCGTCTTCTTCCTCTTCCTTTTACCTCAGTTCCAACCCCTCTTCTCCGGCCGTGTACTCTTCTTCTCCGGATACCTCCACCGAGTGGGGTCCTCTTATTCCGGGACACCCTGACAACATCACTTCTATTCTCAGCCATAGAACAGTGGAAGGGTTGAGGTCGAAATTTCAAATTTCTGGGGAATTCTAGCTAGTTAATCCTGGTATAGGTGAGAGGGCCTATTCACTCCGCACCGATCACCTGACCTTTTTCGTAGATCAGTTTCAGGAGGGGTTGCGCCTCCCCGTCAACCCTTTCATATTAAAAATCACTCAGATTTAAAAGATATCCGTGCATCAACTCGTACCCAATTCTTTTAAGATAATTATAGGTTATAACTTGGCTATGCAATACGCCGGATTTACCCCAACGGCTCCGACATTCTATTCACTATTCAAGGCCAAAAGCGCTCCTTCCGGCTACTTTTATTTATGTTCTCACCCTCGTGTGCATTTTTTGACTGGCGGCCCCCCCTTCAACAAGGCCTGGACGAAAAAATTCTTCTTCGTACACTGTTCCGGCGATTGGGGTTTTCCCGCCAAATCCCTTGACCAACTTCCTGCTCAGGCTCAATTGTCCGTGGGAGACAGGTCTCCCTGGCTGAAAAAATTTATTAGTGTTTTAAACCAAAAATTTTTTAACCTGACCAAGCTCCTCGTTCCCTCTGTCCGAGATTTCTTTCATTCCCGCAAAGAAACGGGTCCTCTAACCCTTGAAATGGGTATATGCTGAGAAGGCATTTATCTTGCTCTTCCTTTTTTATCTATTATGTAGATCTGACCTCTTACCTTTTGGTTTGTAACTTTATTTTGCAGACACCATGATGCGCAAGTTACTAGAATCTCAACAAGCTGCAGCAGTTCTCGGGGAAAAACCTCAGGGAGGACAAGCTACTGGATCGCTCGGAGCCCCTAAACTAGAAGCCCCTCAACCAGCGTGCCTTGAACAACGCGAGACCTCCACCGCACCTGAGGTAGATCCAACTTTACATTCTGAGTCAGGAGAAGAACAGGAGCGTCTCTCCAGAAAATGTGCCAGAGCTGACAAAGGGACCGCTCCACCCGAGGCCAAAGTGATCAATCCTAACGCTATCTGGTTTTCCAGCACTTCCGTCCTCGACTGCCCTGGGGATATGGCCATTCAATCCATCCAGGGCCAATGTCCATCATCGGATCGGAAGACTCTGGAAAAATGGTCTGATCCAAAGCTGATTGAATCATTGTGCCAGGACGAGGCCAGGGTAGATATCTTTCTTCCCTCTTATACTTACCCTACTTTTGTAGTCACTAATCATTGATCATGCTATCTCTTTAAATCAGGCCGCAGCAAAGAGGTCCATCCTGGTGGCTCGGGCTAGAGGCTCTCTTATGAACGCTGATCTAGAAAAAGAGCATCACCACCTGCAAGAGAAGCATGAGAAGGTGGTGTCCCTTTGCAAGGAGAGAGGGTCTAAGCTGAAGAAGGCCCAGTCAGAGCTGAAGAAGGCCTAGTCCGAGCTGAAGGAGGCCTAGTCCGATCTGGAGACAGACAGAGAAGGTGAAGAGAAGGCCCAGGCTGAAGCATCGGTCGCCAAAGAGAAAGAGGAGGAGACCCGAGCTAGAACAACGAGCCAAGTGGAGGAAGCTCTGAGGAGGGGTCGAGAAGAAGGGAGGACTGAATTTCTAAATTCAGAGGGTGGGCTCCGGCTCATCCAACCACTAGGGAAGCTACCAAACGGGCCTTTCTCGAATCTATAGAGCTTTGCCAATTGTTGTTGCCCGAGGCCTTAGTGTATTACAACCTTGGTCTGGATGCTTGCGAGTAGTGGCTCAAAGAAAATCCCTCTACTCCTTACGACATGAGCAGGCCTATCCAAGGGAAACCCGAGCCCACAAGCTTCTCCTACTTAGCTGAAGGAGATCGCCTGCACTAGCTCGGGACTCATGAGTTTGCCGAGCATATCCTCCAGCTCTTCCGCTCTTCCTCTCTTCCTCTCCCGAGTCCTCTTCTCACCCATATTAGGGTGTAACTTTAGCATTGCATGCCTCTACTCCCTCCTTGACCTTCGCTGATCTGGGTGAGTTGCCCGGTGAGGTGTCCCCCAGCGACCTGCTCGAGGAGGATGTTGTGGAGCAATTTGCCAAGGATCTGGATGGAGATGACCACATGGAAGGCTAGGCTGATCTGGATGGCTTTCCTCATGCTTGTTCTTCTTTGATATTTCTGTAACTTGAAATAATTTGTCATTTTTTAATAATTTAGGGTTTCCTGGTTTTAGGGAAACCCTAGAACTATTCAGTTATGGCATCCATGTGCTTGCGTCCTTTAAATACATGTTCTTACTTTATGTTTTTCATTTTTATTATGGCCTTTTCATCTCTACTTGAAGAAATTAATGCAGTAAAGAGGAAAAAACTCTCACTTTTCACTAAGAACTTCACACTTTCCGATAAGCTGTCTCTCCTTAGTGAAATTTTTTCACAAGTATGCAAACTTTTGGACAGGAAGAGGCAGAAGAAACGCTATTACAAGCATGAATGGGCTGAGCTGCGCCAGCTCAACTGCCAACAGGGAGAGGAAAAGTCCGACTTACTCGAATCGGTATGCCGGCTGACCACCGCCGTGAGCGAGGCCCACACTGTTTCTATGCGGGCTGATAGGTACCGTCAGCGCCTTCACAAAACTGAGCGTGAGCTGTGGTGTGTTCGCCAAATTCTGGCCTCTGATAAGAGGGCATCTTTCTACCATGGATGAATTCCGGGCTTTTGTTCTTGATGTATTCTTCTATTATTTTCATGAAACATTCATGTTCTTTGTTTCTCGTATGTTCAATTAAACTCGCCATGTTTCATTATAAAATGGCATAAGTATCTTGTTTTTATGTAATTCTGGCCTGAATTTGCAATGAATGATCTTTTTTCTGGGCAAGAGACCTTTGTTGATTTAGATCTGGACCCGCCTGATAAACTTTTATTCACCCTGGGTTACATTGGCAAGCAAGTCAGGACATCCGTCCTGTAGCTAAATTTGGCTTTACTAATAATCATAGCAGGGATCATATGGGCACCCGCCCTTAGTCGAAACTTATTTTTCTAACATTCAAGTCGGGAATGATTGGGCATCCGCCCTTGGTCAATCCTAGTTTCTCTAACAATCAGGTCAGGAAATTTTGGGGCATCCAGCCTTAGCCAATCCTGGCTTAACTGACAATCAGGTCAGGAAAAAATGGGGTATCCGCCCTTAGCCAATCCTGGCTTAACTGACAATCAAGTCAGGAAAAATGGGGCATCCACCCTTATCCAATCCTGGATTAATCGACAATCAGGTCAGGAAAAATGGGGCATCCGCCCTTAGCCAATCCTGGCTTAACTGACAATCAGGTCAGGAAAAATGGGGCATCCACCCTTAGCCAATCCTGGCTTAACTGACAATCAGGTCAGGAAAAATGGGTCATCCACCCTTAGCAAATCCTGGCTTAACTGATAATCAGGTCAGGAAAAATGGGGCATCCACCCTTAGCCAATCCTAGCTTAACTGACAATCAGGTCAGGAAAAATGGGGCATCCGCCCTTAGCCAATCATGGCTTAACTGACAATCAGGTCAGGAAAAATGGGGCATCCACCATTAGCCAATCCTGGCTTAACTGACAATCAGGCCAGAAAAAATGGGGCATCCGCCCTTAGCCAATCCTGGCTTAACTGACAATCAGGTCAGGAAAAATGGGGCATCCACCCTTAGCCAATTATGGCTTTGAAAATGTCATTGACATCGGGTTGGCTCACAATAAAATATGAATAAAGTCAAGTTATCATTATATAAATAAGTTTTGCAAAATAATCTTACACATAGTATTTTCGAAAATTTGATACATTCCATGCTCGGGGTACTCCGACCCCATCCATCTGTTCTAACTCATAGGCTCCGCCCGCTAGAACTCTTGTAATTTTTAATGGACCTTGCCAAGTGGCGTCCAGTTTTCCCTTGGGTTTTCCAAGATCAGCTCTACGCAACACCAGGTCTCCCACTTGAAAACGTATCTTCACCAATGTTTTATTATACGCCGCTCTGACTCGTCCCTGCATGTGCTCCATCCTAACGGCAGCACGCTCCCTCTTTTCCTCAACCTAGTCTAATGCATCCTGTATTAATAATTCATTCTGATCCATATCGAAGTTTTATGTCCGATGAGTTTCTAGGCTTATCTCAGCGGGGATAACAGCGTCCATGACATACACTAGGCTAAATGGGGTTTCCCCAGTACTCTATTTAGTATTAGTGTGATAGGCCTAGAGAATTGAACTGAGCTCTTCCACCCATTTTCAACCTGACCTTTCAAGTCGTGCCTTGATTCCTTGCACCAAGATGCGATTGGTCACCTCGACTTGACCATTTGCCTGAGAATGATAGAAAGATATGAAGTGTTGGTCTATCCTCATTTTAGCGCACCAGGCTCTGATCTTAGCTCCCATAGAATTGCGTACCATTATCCGAGATCAGGATCCTCGGGATGCCAAATCGACATACTACGTTTTTCCATGAAAATCCCATCACCGCATCCTCCGTAATCTTTTCCAGAGCTTTGGCCTCTACCCATTTGCTGAAATAATCAATGGACACAATTAGGAACTTCTTCTGAGCTGGAGCTTGGGAAAAGTTCCAACCAGGTCTATCCCTCATTTTGCGAAAGGGCAGGGAGAGCTCATTGTCATGAGTTCTTCTGCTGGCCGGTGAACCAAGGGGGAGATCCTATGGCATTTGTCGCACTTCCTAACGAATTCTTCCGCTTCTTTTCGCAAAAATGGCCAAAAATAGCCGGCTCTCATGATTTTGCTTAACAAAGTCCTGGCGCCCATATGATTACCGCAGCAGCCTTCGTGAATTTCTTTGAGGATGTGGGCGCCTTCCTTCCAGCTCAGGCATCTCATAAGAGGTTGTCCAAACCCTCTCCTATACAACTCTCCTTTGATCAGAAAGAAGCGAGAGGATCTGATTCTTACCTTTGTTGCCTCTCTTTTATCATCTAGCAGCTCTCCCTTTTCTAGGTATAATCTAATCGGGTGACGCTAGTCTGTTTCCTCTTCTAAAGCATGTACCTCTTCTTATCCAAACTCCCAGTATGCCATCAGGAGAGTGATCACTCTTTCTTAACAATCCGTTGCTGAGCTGGCTACCTTGGCCAGGTAATCAGCTCGGCCATTTTCCTCCCTGAGAATTTGATGGACTATCAAAGAGCTCATGCTGCCAGCTAGTTCATGAAACTGGGTTAAATATTTGTGCAGGTGTTCTTCTCTAGTTTTGAATTCTCCTTTTATTTGTTTACATATAAGTTGTGAATCTACCCGCGCACACACTCGGTCTGCCCCTAAATCTCCTGCCATTTGGACCCCTCTCAGAAGGGCCTCATACTCTGCAGCATTATTGGAGAGGGGGTAATTCATGCGCACTGCATACTCTGTAGTGACCCCTTCCGTGTCTATTAACACTACCCCTACAACACATTCGAGGTTGCTAACAGATCCATTGGTGTAGACCGTCCATTCCTTTGTCTCCTTGGGAGAGCTTGTCATCTCCTGCATGAAGTCAACCAGTGACTGGGCCTTAATTGTTGTTTGTGCTTCGAAATTGATATCAAACTCACTGAGCTCGATTATCCACTTCACTAGGCGCCCTGAGGCCTCCGAATTATACATGAATGCTTTCAAGGGCAAGTTAGTCCTGACTACCACATTATGTGAGAGGAAATAGGGGCGGAGCTTGCGAGCTGTTCCGACCAGAGCTAGCATGGATCGCTCCACCTCTACGTACCGCAGCTCAGCATCATGCAAGATCTTGCTCTAATAGTATAATGGCCTCTGCATCTTTCCCTCTTCCCTGATCAGGACCGTGCTGACGGCTTGCTTTCCCACAGATAAATACAATATCAAGGGCTCTCCTTGGACAGGTTTGGTAAGCAACGACATCCCGACCAGGTACTCCTTCAACTTTTGAAATGCGTCCTGGCATTTTTCATCCCACTAGAACGGGGCTCTTTTTCGAAAGGCCTAAAAAATGGCAAACTTTTCTCAGCCAAGCGTGAAACGAGCATGCACAGGGCTGTTATCCACCCGGCTAAGCATTGCATCTCCTTAACATTTTTGGGGGGCTGCATATCCATGATAGCCTTAATCTTCTCCGAATTTGCTTATATCCCCTTTTCCGTGACCATATAGCCCAGGAACTTTCCAGCTCTTACCCCGAACATGCATTTTTTGGGGTTGAGCTTCATCTTATACCTTCTCAAAGTATCAAAGGTTTCCCTCACATCATCCACATGTGAGACTGCTTTCAAGCTCTTGACCAACATATCGTCCACATAGACCTCCATGTTTCGCCCGAGCTGATTTTTGAATATTATGTCCACAAGTCGTTGATATGTGGCGCCCGCGTTCTTGAGCCCGAACGGCATGACCACATAGCAATAAGTTCCTTTCGGATTTATGAAACTAACTCGCTTCTAGTCATCCTCGGCTAGCCTAATCTGGTGGTATCCCTGTGAAGCGTCCATCATACTCAGGAGTTCACAACCCGATGTGGAACCAACCAGTTGGTCTATCCTCGGAGGTGGGTAGTGATCTTTAGGGCAATCCTTGTTGAGATCACGGAAGTCCATGCACATCCGCCAGTCTTCTTCCGTTTTGGTACCAAGACTACGTTAGAGAGCCATTCTGGAAACTGTATCTTCCGGACATGTCCAACCTTTAGCAATTTATCCACATCTGCATCAATAATAGCCTCCTTTTCCGGCCCAAAGTTACGCTTTCTTTGCTTTACTGGTTTTTTCGTCGGGATGATGTTAAGGTGGTGCTCGGCTACCGCTGGATCTATCCCGACAAGATCCTGGGGAGACCAGGAAAAAGTGTTCGTGCTGTTTCAAAGTAGGGCAACTAAATCTACTAACACCTCAGGACTGAGGGTCGTCCCTATGCAGAGAACTCGACTATCATCTCCTGGAACTACTTCAACTATCATTAAGTTCTCCTCCCTCTGAGGTAGGTCAGGTCTGGTGTTGTCCATCTTTGCCCTTTTACCTCTTCCATCTTCCTTAGTGCGCCGAATACTATCCACATATGTGCGCCTTCCCATGTACTGGTCACCCTCGACCTCCCCCACCCCGTCCCGAGCAAGGAATTTCAACTTCATATGGTAAACAGAAATTAAAGCTTAAAATTGGCTCAGCGATGGCCGTCCATGCATGACATTGAACGAGGAGGGTGCGTCGACAACCAAAAAAACTACCGACCTGGTCTGTCTGAATGGGCCATCCCCAAATGTCACTAGGAGATTTACCGCTCCCAACGGTTTTAGGGCTCCCCCTGCGAAGCCAACCAGTGACGTGGTGACTTCCTCCAGATCCAAGTTTAAGTTCAGTTGTCGAAAACAGTCATAGAACATGATATCGGTTGAACTGCCCGTATCTACAAAGATTCGTCTGATAGTGTAGTTGGCAATAGTAGCTGTGATAGCCAGAGCGTCCATGTGAGGGGCCAAGATGCCATTCTCATCCTCCGATCCAAAACATATGTTCGGGCTTGGCATTAACTGCCCGACCTCACTCGCTTTTCTTGTCAGGTCTTTCATAGTGTGAACATAATTATTTTGGGTTCTTCTGGAATGCTCATCCCACTCACCCCCTGTAATCATCAAGATTTCTCCTCGTACCTCCTGATCTTGGTCACTCCTTCTCCCACCATTTCGTCCATTATCCTGCTCATGCTTGTTTCCCTGAGGTCGATCTCGCCTACGAGAGTCAGATCTGGACTCCTCCCTCCTCATCTGTACATACTCCTTGAGGTGCCCTGTCTGCACCAACCTCTTTATCTCATCTTTCAGGTGGGTGCACTGATCCATATCATGACCGTACCCATTATGGTAACAGAAAAACTGGTCAGATCTTTCTTTCCTTGGCTTTTGGGAATAAGTTCTGGGCTATTTGAGATCAGGATGTCGCTCAATTGCTTGCAAAATCTCCCCTTGAGGTGTAGCCAGAGGTGTGTACCTGTCAAAATGGGGTCGTCCTCCAACCAGGTTAGTCCTGGGCTTCTTCATCGGGATCCTGTCCTCCCTATCAGGTCGCTCCCTTCTCTTTTCTCCATCTTCTTTGATCTTCAAGGCCTCCTCTAGATGAATGTATTTTTTTGCTCGTTCCAGAATCTCTCCGAATTTCAGCGCTAGCTTCATAACCAGCGATTGAAAAAATTCTTCTCTCCTGAGCCCTTGTGCTAGAGCGTTAACCAGGAGCTCCTCAGATGCTGATGGCACCTCTATTTTTGCATCTGTGAATCACTTGATGTATGCACGTAGATTTTCATATTCCTTCTGTTTCAGGCTTAATAATTTCAGCGACATTTTCTGGTACTTCCTAAAGCTGGTAAATTGGTGTAGGAATGCCGAGCTGAATTCGTCGAAGTTGATTATAGAGCACGGAGGCAACTGACTAAACAAGAGTTGGGCCCACTTTGTAAAGGTTGTCGGGAAGACCCGGCGCATGACCGCATTTGAGAATTTGTGCAACGTAGCCGTGATCTCAAATTGGCTCAGGTGATCCCATGGATCTGTTGTACCGTTGTATTCAAAGCACATGGACCGATAAGAAGCCAGTACATCATCACGCATAACCGCATCTGTAAACTGTGTACCCCTCCGCGTCGGCACCGTGCCCATGCTCGCCATCTTCCTCTTAACCTCCCTGGCCTCTTTCTGCAGGTCTTGCATCTGCTCAGTGAGGTTTGGGTTGGTTTTTCTCAATGTTTCACTATCAGAAGCGGTGAAACTCTCATCCTCTTCCTAGAGGGGAGTTCGGACCGTGCGCTGGGTTCATGGCGGCTTTGTCTCTGGTGGCGGGGCTGCCTTGGAAGGGGGGGTCGAGAGCTCGGTGAACCTTCTATCCACAGCTACTTCCACCGCCTTGCCGATGAGGTCGGACAATTACCTTAGAAAATCATCGTTCAGCAATCCGCCATCAGTTTGTGTGGCTCCAATAGGAGGAGGGTGCGCTGCACCTGGTCTAGCTGCGGCCAAAGGTCCTGTCGCCTCTGGTGCACCTGTCGGTGTGGCAGAGCTTGGTGTGCCTCCCAGCTCCGCCACCAAATTCCACCGAAGTCCATCTGATGCCATGTTTTTCTCACGTCTTAGCATTGTATTTCCCACAAACGACGCCAATTGTTTCACCCAAAAAGACTTGCCGCAAAAGAAACAGTACCTCCGCCTGAGAATTTCCCGACCTTCTATGCACAAAGAAATGTTAGAAAGGACAACCGGGGGTTTTCCATTGGAAACCTCTCCGATGCTTAAGTCAGTAAGCATTTTGATCGGAATAATCTAAAGCAAGAGAAGTGTGCTGGAAAAAATCATACCTCCTTCCTTTTCAAGCTGGAGTATATATAGTTATCTATCACGTGGGGTCTTTCCGAGATTTCGAAAATGGAATTCGCGAATCTCGGGCCATTATCCAAGACTACTCTGGTCAGGAAGTTTTCGCCAAGAACAGGACAACTCTGGTTTCATGCTAGAATCCTGACCTGTTCTTCTTTGAACCCTATCCAAGGTCAAGGCATCAGATCAGGTCAAGGTAATATCCTTCAGGGACGGACTTACTCACTGCCTCAGTCCCCTTTTCTTTCCTGAGTTGCGCCAAGTGGGTCTCTCCTGAGTTATCAAAATCCAGATCAGGAAAGGTCCTGCCAAATCTGGGTCATTTCACTTCCTTTTCCCTCTTAGGCGTAGAGCAATGGCTCGGGTCATCCCAACCAGGGCTTGCTTCAGGTCAGGCATATTAAGGTCGGACCAATACACAAGTAAAACTTCAAGACAAAATACAAGAGAATCATTATATATTGCAAAATATAAGGAAAATAAGTACCTTCCATGTATAGTTCACAAATATGCCATCGCATAAGTCAAAGAAAGGCTTGTTTTTGTCATTTAATTGATCTTGCCAGCTAAGATCACCATCAGCAGTAACACTGTCATACCTACATTGTGACAATCAAAGTAAGAAAAAAATGTTTGATGTAACCAAAAAAAAAAAAAAAAGAGAAGATCCAGAAATCAATCCCTAAATGAGTTACCCTATCAATTAGTGATAATTACCAAATGACTAAAGACCCGGGTAGCGAAGAGTGCATGGTCTCTCTTAAGTAACCGACTAATGCTTCCAGGTTAGGGATTTGTTCTGGATACAAATTAACTTCCAAATTAATCTGCCAACAAAAAAGGGACGTAAGTCGTAAAGTTAATATTTCTGGTAATTATACTTGTACTGCCAGTTCTTCCACTAAAAATGCACCAGAAAGTAAATTTATTTAATTTTCTCAAAGAACTTGATACGCTTGTTTTTCAAATAGTTCGAAATGGACTCATTTTCTGAAAGATTAATAGATTCATTATGATGATAAGGGATACATTGCCAATTTCAAAACACTGTCAAATTAATTAAAACAAAGAACAAAGATACATATTAAGATCAGATAGGCTTACCATCCAGCCATCAAAACCTAGGGCAACAGCGAGCTCTGTCAACCGCTCAGCGTACATTTGAGCAGAGTCCTTTGTCGATAGCAGCTTATCAGCACGCTTTTTCCCTTCATCCCACTCCATGATGAAAGTTCCTAATACCTTTATTTATTACAAATACACTCGGTACCCTCATATAACATAACCAGTAATGACCAAGCACCAATTCTCAGCTAATTATTCAATTGTAAAGAGAAGTCCAATAATTAACAACAACTTGCAAAATTAAATCCTATTATGAGCAATGACAGAAAACAAAGGCCAAAAGCACATTTACCCGCAAAGAATCAAAACGACTATAATTTACACACGAAATACCTTAACCCCATGCCTGTGAGTAGTATTAATCCAGCACGGCAGGGGCAACATCACTAGACTATGCGAAAAGTAAACAATGACATCAATCAAATACCAATGCCATATCGCCTACGCATCCGCGTTCATCCCTCCCTGCGCATATTGGTCGTCCGGGTACCCTCTGGACATGTCATGGAAAACCAAAATCTGCGGCCGCGGCTGCAATTCCGCGCCGCCTCCGGCGGTGGCAGTTTCATCGCGGCTTGGTTGAACGGGTAATAGTACGACTTGAAGTAGGTGCGTGACTCCAATTCATCGATCGAGCTGAGTTAAGAAAAATTAGTTGAGCTATAACTCATTACACATCACCATAATCATCGATCGTCTGCTTCATCTCATAGAGCCGAGCTATAACATATTCCAGTTTCTTGCAACAGATCTTGTTGGATATTTTCAAAACATAGCCGCACTTCTCGAATGGACGGTACTCATAGGAATTTCTAATTTCGTCATGGAGCGTCACCTAAATGTCCGATTTAAACAAATAAGAATTATTACGAAACTAAGCTCCAAAATCCCTAAATTGCACATATTTAAAATTGATAAAATTTCTTAAAACCTTGACTGACTGCATGAATTCACTGCAATAATTGTTAACAAGCTCCTTTCTGGGGCCGCTGGGGTTTGTCATCTCCTCCATTACTGCACCGGTGAGCTCTAAAACCATAACTATTCTCTGTGAACATGAGGAACATAAAATTCAAACTTAAGGTGAAATTTGTGCATTGAATTTGAAACCAGGATAAGAAGAAATTACCTTTTTGACGTTTTGGAGCCGTTGCAGCGAAGTGGTTGGCTTTGGAGATCTATGAAGGCAGAGATAACGGGTTCGACGGCATGGAATCTCCGGCGGTGGAGAGGCTCGAGGATAGCTCTGTGGCCCAAATCAGGGGGTCGGTGCTGCTCTCTTGCGCGGCCATGGTCAGCTCCAATACACCGTCCCATAGCCGCCGCTGCTGGTTCACCGCCCCTGCCGCCGCCATATGGTCGCCGAATCCCAAAATCTAAACGAGGGAAAACTAGGGCGGAGGTAGGTAATCATCAATTCACGGAATTTGGGTGGGAAGAGAAAAAGTTTATCATCAATTCATAGGTTTGTGAAAATCAGCGATGAACCGAAAGGGGATTATGGTTTTTTGTTTTAATATATTTTTTTTTTGGTTTCATATTTAATGCAGATCGTTGGATGAGACACATATAAACGGTTGAAACAACTTGCTTGAGAAAGATGAGGATCGATGACATGGCGGACTACTTTTTACGGTGGTTCTTATATAACCGCCGTAGAATGTGCGAGTTTTACGGCTGTTCTCACATACCCGCCGTAGAATGTTTAAGTTTTATGACGTTTATTTGAAAACTGACGTTAAAATAAGTTGGCCTCCAGTTTTTACGTTGGTTCATATATAACCGCCCTAGAATTGGTTAGTTGTTACGACAATTTTAAAATAATCGTCGTAGAATGCGGGATTCTACGGCGGTTTTTGGATAACCACCGTTAAATTATAGATTTAACATCGATTTTCTGGAAAACCTCCATAAAACATAATTAACGGCGGTTTTGCAAAAACTATCATGGTTGAGGCACCGTGAAAGAGCTGTTCTGTAGTAGTGAGGCTTCCGGTTTATCCATGATTGCTTTTAGGTATAGGTTGGTTCTGACCACTATGTTGTGCAAAAGATATAGGGGCGGAGCTTGCGAACCATCCCGACCAGAGCTAGCATGGCTCGCTCTATCTGCACATACCGGAGCTCGGCTCCATGCAACACCTTGCTCCAATAATACACCGGACTTTGCACTCTGCTTTCTTCTATAATTAGGACCGTGCTCACTGCTTGCTTCCCTACAAATAAGTATAGGATCAAGGGTTCTCCTTGGACTGGCTTGGTAAGTGATGACATGCCGTCCAGATGCTCTTTCAACTTCTGAAATGCCTCCTGGCATTCTTCATCCCATTGAAATCGAGCCCTCTTTTACAAGGCTCGGAAAAATGGTAAGCTCTTCTAGGCTGAGCGTGAAACGAATCTGCTCAGGGCTGCAATCCGTCCAGCCAGACACTGCATTTCTTTGACATTTCTAGGGGGTTTCATGTCCATAATGGTTTTAACTTTCTTCCGGGTTGGCCTGTATTCCCCTTTCCATGACCATATACCCAAGGAATTTCCCAACTCTCACCCCAAGTTCACACTTCTTGGGGTTGAGCTTCATTCTGTACTTTCTCAAGGTATTAAAAGTCTTCCTTAGGTCATCAATATACGAAGCTGCCTTTGCGCTTTTCACCATCATGTCGTCCACATATACTTCCATATTACGCCCGAGCTGGGTCTTGAACATTTTATCTACCATTCATTGATATGTGGCGCCTGTGTTCTTTAGCCCGAATGGCATGACCACGTAACAATAAGTTCCTTTTGGGGTTATGAAACTAACCCATTTCCAATCTTCTTCGGCCAGCTTGATATGGTGATATCCTTGTGAAGCGTCATCATGCTTAGCAGTTCATAGCCTTATGTGGAATCCACCAGCTGATCTATCCTTGGCAGTGGGTAGCGGTCCTTAGGGCAGACGCGATTGAAGTCTCTGAAATCTATGCACATTTGCCAATCGTCCTGGGTCTTTGGTACCAACACCACGTTAGAGAGCCATTCTGGAAATCGTATTTCCTGAATATGCTTGGCCAGCAGTAAGTTTTCCACCTCTGCCTCAATAATGGCTTCCTTATCAGGATGTAAGTTGCGCTTCCTCTGCTTCATGATCCAAACTTTTGTGCACCCCTTTTAAGATATTTAATTAAAAACACGTAAGTTTGCTCGCAAGAGTACGAGGAACTTGTAGGGTGGTGAGTTTGACTCAAGTCGATTTCTCTCGAGGAAACAATTGTTCGGTCTTTAGATGTTTTTCTCAATTTACGAACTAGCATAAAATACATGTACATTAGGGGTTTTAAAAGATTTTGAATAGATCATTATAAACTAAAGCAATAATTAAACTAATTATTTTAAACTAGATTATCAACTACGAGCAATAATTAAACTATTCGATCTTAAGAACTAAGAAGTAAAAGCAGCGAATCTAAGAACATGAATTTAATTAACTATCACGACACAATTATATCATAAGAATCTAAAACGAATAACTAAGAATAAATCAAATCGCACAAATAAATTAAATTAATCCAATATCCAAGCATGAAACGCTTAAACTAATTAAACTAGTTCTAGAATTAACGAAGAATTTAACTATGAAATTAACTAGGAAACTAATTATGAAATTAACTAATAGTTTAGAGTACTTATTGTATCTAATGAAAGCGGTAAAATCTCCAGTGAGTTCGGAGTTGGGAACGAAATCTCGAATTGAAGTGATTCTTGGGCGTAAGGATCTTGAATCTTCAATCTTGATTTTCGGAGTGTGTAAATGCGTTATTTCTGTGCTGGCTAACCCTAGGAAGTGGTCTCTGCTTGTAGATAGTCGTTTGTCTCCTCAAAAATCGAAATATGAAGGGTATTTATAGATATATCATGTCTTGGCGCACAAGAAGCTCTAAAAATGTATTTTTGGCAGCCACGTCGACATCGCGTCGATCGATGCGTGCTGGCTCTCGGCGTCGACACTGCCTGGGTGCTCGTGTTAAATGGGCGAGGCATCAACCGACGAGGTTTGGATCGACACAACTGCAAGTGGCGTTGGCCTTGCGTCAACCGATGGACTCTTGGATCGACGCTTCAGAGAGTTGCGTCGATCTTGCATCGACTGAGCATCGACCGTCGTGTGCAGGGGTCCGCATCGACGTATCGTCGACGCTACTGAGGGTCTGTCTCATTTTCTCGATCTTTTTGCTACTCGTTCACCGGAAAGCTCGTTCTCCACTTTTGAACATCGAACTCATCTATTTACGCGCTGAACTCTTCCGGTTACTTGGCTGTAAGGTGAAAAACAACGAATAATCTCCTATTCTCATCAATTATGATCAAAATACGGTAAAATAAGCTGGAAATATAAAAATATAGAATTAAGCTTAAATCATCAAACTTATACCCAAAATCAAACAGAAAAAGAACTAAAAAGCTAATAAAAATAAGGACAAATCTACGCTAATCAACTGCCCCACGCTTAATTGGTTTGTTCGTCCTCGAACAAACGATATTTTCAAAGTATAACAAGAATGAAAATAAATTCATGCAATGAGTCGTGCTATGCTACATACATAATTTTGAAAATATAGGTATAAATCACGAAACTTCAAATGCTTAACCTTTATTACACCGTCGCTTCAAAATCAAAATTATGCATCCTCTCAAAAGGGAAATAAATATGTGGGTGTTCGCTCAAAAGCACTGAAGCATTGTTGCATGGGACGTGTATACGCTCAAATCATTCAAATAAATGCACAGTAAATAAGAACCAAAAATCAATCTCTTTTCAATCGCAAATTAAGTGTGTTGTCAAAACTAAGAATCGGTAAAGGTCTTTACGGGTTGTAATGTAAGGCTCTTTGGACAGGTATGGTATATATAAGTCGTGTGGCTAACTCATGATCTAGCACGATCAATAACTCACCCAACTATTCTAATCACGAAGCAAAATTGCTTCACCTTGTTTCAAAAATAAAAACCTCACTTAACACTCATAACGTAGCCTTTATACATAGGCTATTCCTCAACTCAAAACTCGTAAACCGACTGTAAAATCAAACCACTTAAGCACAATTGAAGCTTATAACATGCTTCTTACAATCACACAACTCTTGCCCTTAAACAATAGGATTCATAATAAAATAAAATACAGGCCTTTATAAGCGCGTAGGCAATTACTAACACAAGACTCACCATCCTTTCTTATTATTATTTTTTTATTTTCCCCCCATTTATTCTTTTTTTTATGGGGTCTCTTTTTTTTCTTTTTTTTTTCTTTTTTCTTTTATATATTTTTTTAGATGGTAGTCCTTACTTACAAAATAATATATTCCTAATAAGAATTTCCAAGACTCAAATAACCAATAAAAATACGAACTACCCCACGCTTTTAATGGGTTGTGGGGATCGTCTAAAAAAAACACTCATGGCTAAAGGAAATGGATTATTTGGCTATGATTGGCTCATTCGAAATTTATATTGGCTAAAATTTATGGATATGGCCGGAATATGGTTTTATTTGTGCCTTAACCTCATTTCAAAGTCAACTACACACAGCGGTTTCAAAGAGATATCAAGACTGAAACTTATTCAAGTACATGCAATGATGATGATCACTCAGGCTACTCACAGGCTTTTTGCATGAAAAAGTTTTAAATTGACGCTGCTTTTTAAGGTTTTGCGAAATCAACTGCGTCCAAGTACCATTTTACAATATATAATAATAATTTTAAAAAATTAATGCACTTATGCACGCTCAAAAGACAAGAACATTAAATCAAACATAGTTAACTTTGACAGGCAAGCCATACAAACATAATTAAGTGTAGAAATAGCAATTAATCACGTTAAGAATTTAATTATTACAGGCCAAATAATTACACAAATAAGCAATAAGAAATCACACTCGACCACCCCCCTCTCTAAAAATCCTGACAATCTTCTGATTGCCACAAATACATCAAAAGTCAAAAAGAAGAAGGTAAGGAAAACATCCCTGAAAAGGTCGAGCCGCTACTTGTTGATTTGTGCAACTTTCCGGTGCTCCATCATACGTGATGTGAATTGTCCTAAGAAAAACAAAACAAACAAAAGCAAAGAAAATAATAATATTTTTGGATTTTTCAATATTTTCCTTTTTTTTTATAAAAGCATAAAAAATAAAACACAACGATATCAAAACTCGCGGGATCCATCGTCCTCGGGGTTCTCATCAACGTCCATGCTCGGTTGGGGATACGCCGCCTCGAACCGTTCCTTGAGGCTCGAAATGCGCGCGCACATCTTCCTCAAGCTCCGCCGGTTTTGCTCGTGGTTTGCGTCAATCTTGTCGTCAATTATTTGGAGCTTGTCGAACATTTTCAATTGAAATGCTCGGTTTTCTTCAAAAAAATAGCCCCAATCAGGGCTCGGGCTCGATGTGGTACGTGGGGCCGGCTCCATATCGCCATCCTCTTCATTTCGAGACGAGGAGCCTCCTTGAGTCGAAGACCTCACTCGGGGTGCGGGGGCACGCGTCAAAGGTAGTAAAGTTGTCCCGAGTGGGATAAGTTTGTTTTCGGCCGGCTCGAACCCGAAGTGACGGGCGAGGCTGGTAATGTATGGTGCGAAGGAAAGGAGTGGCGTCTTGCTACCTGGTGCACCCTTAGTAACATTGTAGAGTCCTTGAAAGATCAAAGGGTATAGCCGGACTTGACGATCGTC
>BMAC01000556.1:500056-561913 GCA_014905375.1 Phtheirospermum japonicum
ATCAAAAAGAAGAAGGTAAAGAAAACATCCCTGAAAAGGTCGAGCCGCTACTCGTTGATTTGTGCAATTTGCCGGTGCTCCATCGTACGTGATGTGAATTGTCCTAAGAAAAACAAAACAAACAAAAGCAAAGAAAATAACAATATTTTGGATTTTTCTATTTCATTTTTTTTATAAAAGCATAAAAAAATAAAATACAACGATGTCAAAACTCGCGGGATCCATCATCCTCGGGGTTCTCATCAACGTCCATGCTCGGTTGGGGATACGCCGCCTCGAACCGTTCCTCGAGGCTCGAAATGCGCGCGCACATCTTCCTCAAGCTCCGCCGGTTTTGCTCGTGGTTTGCGTCAATCTTGTCGTCAATTATTTGGAGCTTGTCGAACATCTTCAATTGAAATGCTCGGTTTTCTTCAAAAATTGGCCCAATCGGGGCTCGGGCCCGAAGTGGTACGTGGGGCCGGCTCCATATCGCCGTCTTCTTCATTTCGAGACGAGGAGCCTCCTTGAGTCGAAGACCTCACTCGGGGTGCGGGGGCACGCGTCAAAGGTAGTAAAGTCGTCCCGAGCGGGCTAAGTCCGTTTTCGGCCGGCTCGAACCCGAAGTGACGGGCGAGGCTGGTAATGTATGGTGCGAAGGAAAGGAGAGGCGTTTTGCTACCCGGCATAACCCTAGTAACATTGTAGAGTCCGCTCAAAATCAATGGGTATAGCCGGACTTGACGGCCGTCAACAAGACATTTTAGAACGTAGAGCTCGGACTTGGTCGCGTAGGTGGCCTCGTTTTTGCAAAAAATGATGTGACCGAGGATCTTGTAGGCAACATAAAGGGCTTCGTCTTGAATTTTTGTGCAAGGGAATCGCTTGCAATCGCCCGTGTTTCCCCCAGTTATCATCCCCCAAAAAGAGGCTAAATTGAAGCCTTTAACGCCCAACGGGTGGTCCCCTTCGGTCGGGAAACCAAAAATGTTGCCAAATATCTCCTCGTTCACAAAGACGTCATTCCCACCTAGCCTACATGTGAACGTCTCATCGTTCCGGATTACTAAAGTAGAAAAAAACTCGAGCATAAGCTCGCCAAATCCGGGGAGGAGTATTTGGTCAAAGTACCCACAACCGAGGCCATCGACATAGCGAGAAAGGTCGGTGTGGTGTTCCGAGCCATTCGAGGCCTCCTCCTCAATTCCGTTGACGTTCAAAATCCGATGGGTCATAAACCCCGATTTTTGAATATTTTTAAAAGTGTCCCCTTCCTTTTTGTCGTAGATAGGGAACGGTGCTTCGTATTTCCCTGAAATATCCTTGCGTTTTCCCGCTCGAGACATTATCAATCAATAAGAAATTAAACGGGAATGAAATTCTTGAAAAATAAACCTTTGCTTCTTTGAAGAATTTTGTCGAACACTTGGCGTGCGTGTTCAACCAATTAAAAATTTGAGAAATTCTTTCACCAAGAGTTCTCCCAACATAACCAAACAACAATTATATTGTCCCAAGAGAGTATGAGCGAAGTACCTCAATGTCGCACGAAACTCCGTTCCGGAATTTTGAAACTTGCCCTGAAATTGCTCCCAACCCTAAGTGGCTCGTTTGGAGAATTTGCTTGTAGGTTAGATAGTGGATGGATTTCTGGGAAATGTGGTATGTGTGAGACGAAATGTTGTGGGTAGGTGTTTAAGTTACAAGAATTTGAAGAAAGAGAAATTTTGTGAAGAAGGAAGGAAGAAGTTGAAGTTGGGAATTGAAAAGTGAAGGAAAAGTGGGGGTTATGGCGACTTTATGCTGATTTTCTGGGTTTGGCCTCGGGTCACACGCATACGGGTCGGGTCGTGGGTCAAAATCTAGTTTTAAACGTGTTCTAGGCCGGGCACAGGATTCGCGTCGATGCTGCGTCGATCGATGCGAGCCCAATCGACGCTACAGAGAGCGATTTCTCGACAGATGCGTCGACGCCGCGTCGACCGATGCGAGCAGTCTCGGCGTCGATGCGGGCGAAATTTCTGGGTCGACTTTTCTTCGCTTGATTTATCAGTTCCCTTCGTTCGAGTTCTTCCATCTATTCTAAAAAAAAAAAGAAACCAAAATAAAATGAAAATAAATACAAAAGGATACAAAACGCTCGAGTTGCCTCCCGAGAAGCACAATTTTTAACGTTGCTTGCTCGACGCTATTTATTTCGTTTAATTCCAACCGTACGGTGGATCTCCAGACTCCACCGACTTACGATCTCTATTCTTTCCTCCGTCGTGATACGGTTTTAGTCTATGTTTTGTGAACTTGAAAGGATGAATTTCCAACCTTATCATACAACGTGGCTACTCCATACTCGTCCATCTCTTTTATCAAGAACGGTCCACTCCAAGCAGCCTCGAAACCAGCCGGGTCAAACTTATATTTGTTATTAAACAACACTAATTGCCCAGCCTCATACTGCAAGATTTTAATTCTGTGGGTGCGAACCTCCTTAATTTTCTTCCTATTTGGCATCCAAGTGTTGTTGATTGCTTCATCCTTGTTCCTTGCAAAATTCAAATTTTTGTTGGGGTTGAGGGAATCGTACATCGAATGATTTGTTGGTGGCTTCAACTCCACCTTCCCCTCGAGTTTAGGTGCCTTGCTCTCCATATGAAATTCATCTCGAAACTCTTCAATAATATCATTTATGTCAATCCGCAGTATCTCGATCAAATCTTCTCCACTCAAAAGCTTCTCATCATCAAACTCATTGAACTCTTCACCGACGTCAGTTTCTAGTGCATTCCCCTCCTCACTTGGAAATCCGGCGTCGTACCCGTCGCCTAATTCGTCTACAACCGCGACTCCTTTAATCTCGTGAATGCATGATGCAACGGGATCAATGAATGAACAATCATCCAGCATGGCAGGGATAGGAGTATTTTGAATATCTTTTAGGGAAAACGTCACTTTTTCGCCCAAAACAGTCGTTGTCATCCTACCTTTGTGAACATCTATTGGAGTATGGGAGGTAGACATAAACGGGCGCCCCAATAAAATGGTATGCTCCGTGCTTCCATTCGAAACTTCGCCAATGTCCATAACCACAAAATCAACCTGAATTACGAGCTCTCCAACTTATACTAAAACATCTTCAACTATCCCCAAAGGTAGCCGGATTGAGCGATCGGCCAATTGTAGTCGCATGGTCGTCGGCTTAAGTGGTCCAAGATCAAATTCTTAATAAAGCGAATACTGCATTAGATTTACTCCTACTCCAAGATCCGACATTCCTATTGCTTGTTGTCCATTAGCTAATGATATAGTGATGCAGAAACTTCCAGGATCGCGTTCCTTGGGTGGTAATGGCTTCTTAAAAACCGCGCTAACTTCTTTCGGCAGTGTTACAAATTGGTTTGACGCCAAGAGTCTCTCCCTTGAGGAAAGTTCTTTGAAAAATTTTACATAGGCAGGCATTGTCTTGATCACCTCCAAAAGAGGCAAGTTGATATTGACATTCTTCAATAAATTATAAAGCTCCATGAACCTTTTGTTCTCTTTCGCTGGACGCAAACGGCTTGGAAAGGGAATGGCATCTTTGATTGGCGTTGTTGATTGCTTCGGCAGTGGTGGCTTAGGCACATTGTTTTCGCCAATGGCGTTGTTCGGAATCGTCCCTTGAATGGATCCAGGAACATATCGATTAGAGGATTATGCAGCTGATCTACAGGTTTAGAATCATCGCCCTTGCTAGGAGTTGGTGCTTTTTATCGACCTCGACTTCATCGTCTCGGTCAACTATTCTGTTGTCGATCCTTTTTCCACTGTGAAGGACATGAACTGCTGACGCCTATTCAGCTTGGCTTGGGAGTTTACCCTTCTCGTCCGATAGTTTGGACAGGTGAGTTGATAATTGTTATATTGCTGTTTCAAGTTTTCTCTGCCCAGCTGTATTCTCAAGAATAGCTTTTTTCATGTCAGTGATTTCGTTTCGAACGTCCGCTAGTCCATCTCGATTTTTAGTAGTTTTGGCCACTTGATTTTGCTGCCAAACCAAAAGCTGATCAGTCGATTGAACTGTTGTAGGCACCTGCCCTTGTGTATGAAAATTATTTTGATGTGGTGGCAGTGGTGCTTGCGCATGTGATGATGGGTACTGCGGATCAGGTGGCATATAATCCGGACTTCCTGGGCCCCACTTAAAAAAAGGATTATCACGTTGCGAGACAAATTTCTTGGGCCCTTGATAATTCTAGACTTCGTTTACATTTTCTTGTTGTTCAATATTGTTGGGACATATGTCTGTTGAATGTTGGGGGATCCACATTGGTTACATGCTGCAGTAACCTTCTGTGCAGCGGCCTTGCTTGCCCGCTCAGCTTTCCAAGCAGCTAATTTTTCGTCAAATATCTCCGCACACTTTGCCTTGACTAACTTGCCGTCATCTAAATCGGGGACGGAAATCTCATTAACCTTCATTTTACGAGGCCGAAAGTTGGTTTGTCTAGACTTTTCGCTTCACTTTTCCAACACCCGTCTCGCCTCGGTGGCTGTCAAATCCCCGAAATCTCCTCTTACCGCTATATCTACTTCTCGTTTCCCATGGTCTAATAAACCATCGAAGAAAAACTGGTTAGTTATCTCCGGAGAATAGTTGTGGTGGGGGCAAGCTTGCAAAAGCGTCTTGTAACGCTCCCACGTTTCATGAAATAGCTCTCCATCCAACTGTTCAAAGATAGCAATTTGCCTCCGAAGATGCCCCGTTGTTTGTGCTGAATAGTATTGATTTAAAAACTTCTCGTTGATCATATCCCAGTCAGTCAACGAACCAGGTTCCAGGGATAGTAGCCATGACTTCGCCTTGTCCTTCATGCTGTACGGGAAATAAATCATTCGCACCTCCTCTTGGTTAAGGCCATGAACCACAAATCTTCTAACCTCATCAATGAAATAGTTCAAAAACGCCAAAGGGTCTTCATGGGCACCTCCGTGAAAAGTCGGGAGTAAATTAAGTTGGTGCGGTTTGATCTCCACCTCTCTTGCGGTTGGTCCAAGGACAATAGCGGACCTAAAAGGTACAATCTTCGGACGCGCCAAATCGCGCTGTCTAGGTGCTCTATCTCCCCTTGGCTCTCTAACTTGGTACTGAGCCCTTTCATTTCTTTCGTAATCGTTGTCGCGCTCGTATCGCCCTTTAAAGACACTTCATTTTATTTTTCTAAGATTGTGATTGATTGTGACTTATAATGAGATTTACGGTGGTAGTTCATTGTTATTAATTTTTTTAAAGTTGGTTAACATGAAATGAAGACTTGATTAATATTGTTCTTTTTCTGAATTTATATAAATATGTAACAACAAATGCTGTAAATGAATAATTATATGGAATCCATTTATAAAAAAATTTGTTATTTCCACCTCATATTACTATATCTACCCCATTTATGAAATTCATGTAATTCATTTTAAGTATGATGGGTTCGAGTCATAAATGGTCTTAAACGGATCAAGACGAAAGGAGTTGTCTAATTGGGTCGAAAGGTGAATGAAGACCCAAAAGTATTAACCTAATAAGCATTGGAAGAATATTTAAGTCCAGCCCGTCAAGGACCATTGATTGAAAAGCCTATGAAACTCCACTTATTATATTTATAAATAATTTATTCAACTCATTTATCAAGGTATGTAAGTAATTCAGCAAGTATAAGCTTCTTGAATTAAGATCTTTATTCTCAAGCTAACTTGAGCGTTGGAGGGTCATCATCGGAAAAACCCCGACTCCTATAAAGTTTGATTATGACACAGGCAGCGACCTAAAAGGCAACTTGAATTTGTGGAGTCCCATACTCGAATTGATAACGCAATATTTTGGCATCGTTTGTGAGAAACCTATCTGATCACTAGAATGCTAACGTGATCGAGAACAGGAAGAGAACCCAGCACTCAGAGAGATCACCTGCTATAGTAATTGGAGATCATAGTGGAGACCTCCCTACTCGAGCTAACACAAACAATGGAACCAATGCACAATAAACCCAGGTACCACCCCGACAGGGAGTTCAACTCATCCAGGTGACACCTACGGTGGTCCAAATGACCCAGTAGGAACTGAAAAGGTTTATAGAAGAAGCTTCGTCTAGAACTACCACTGAAGTAGTGGCACAGTTCGCGGCTAGTTTGTAGGAGGAAGAGTCGCATCGCTCACCTCGTAAACATGTCAAACTTCCTTAACCAAAGAACTTGATGGAGAAAGGCACCATGAGGATTCGCGACCTCGACATGCTAGTCTTACAAGAGGTGAAGACTTGTGATGTCAACATGCTAATCCCTCGAGAGGTGAGGACGTGCGGCGTAGACACATCACTCCCCATAGAGGTGAAGACGTGTGGTGCAGACACGTCAGCCCCCAATAAGGTGAGGACATGCGATGCAGATACATCATCCCCAACAAGGTGAGGACGCACAACAAAGGCACATATGTACCCTAGAGACAAGGGCAATCGTACAAACCCACTGGTGGATCATGGAGGGAGAAGAGAGAAAACTAACGCGCGTGTCCCACAAGGAATGCATCCTCGCATGGAGAATTACTTCACCTTTGAAGTGGCACCAATGAGACATAGCCCCTTTTCCATTGCCATCCTTGTGGAAAGGCTACCAGCCAACTTCAAGGTAGCTGTAAGATATTTAGAACCACCTTATCCAAAAGGGTGTTAACATGGTTCAATAAATTACGAGCATGAAGCATAACTAGTTTAGTGTAGTTGATGCAAAGATTTCTGCACTAGTTCTCGATTAATCAAAAGTATCCAAAGGCAGTGACATACTTATTTTTGATTATGCAAAAAGAGTGATTATTGCTTTGAGAATACATCTAACGGTTCGTAGAAGCAGTGAATGGATTACCTCACATCAATTATGAGTTGCTCATTGGGATTATGCAGTAGAACCCCTATCATGAGAGATTCAAAGAATCAATTACGGGGAGACCACCCATCACCTTGGAGGAGCTACTGACTAGAGCTGAGAAATTCATATGTATTGAGGAGACTTCATGGTGGGGAACTCCTAGTAAGAAAGAAAAAGAGAAGAAGAGCGCCCCCTTAAGAAAAGAAGAGATGAGAAGAAGCGCATACTGTCATCAAGTTATTCACATTTCAACCCCCCACCCCCCACCCACCCACCCACCCCACGTAAAAATGTCAAAAGTTCTAGTGGTCACGGAATGAAAAGGTTTGCTTCAAACCCCAAAATAGATGAGAGTGAACCCAAAATGTATGCAATCCGAAAAACATTATTGCTATCATAGTGACAAGGGTCACACAACTAAGGAGTGTCATCATTTGAAGATTGAGACTGAGAAGCTAATTTGCAAAGTTTATATGTTTGAGTTCACGAACAAGTCAAGAGGTAACCAACAAGACCGTAATCGAGGTAATCCAAAAAAGGTGTACCGACTAAAGAACATGGCGAGTCCAACAAGAGCGAAGGTCATAGTAATTATAACTTACCTAATGCAAGATTCATTTCTATAATCACGGGAGGGATCGACGGACGAGACACATAAAATGCAAGGAAGGCGCTTCTATGAGGTATTGGAGGAATACACTCAACAAGCCCTCAACTAGTAGAACAAGTTTTTCACGTTAAAGATACACAAGATGGAATCACTTTTAGTGACTCATAATTGATCAAACAAAGGGAGGCACACAACGATGCTTTAGTGATTGCATCCATGATTCCAATTTTTGGGTAAAAAAGATTCTTGTGGACAGTGGGAGCTCGACTGATATCATCTTCCATCATGCTTACACTCATTTGGGTATAGATAATGATCAAATGTCACATTTTAACACTCCTCTATTGGGGTTTAGTGGGGAAGTAGTTAAGTTCATGGGGAGATCACACTCCCTCATTGTCTAGGATCATACTTACGAAGAGTAACAAAGATGGTGATATTATTGGTGATGAGTTCTCCCTCCACTTATAACATGATTCTAGGGCACCCAACCCTTAATTTTCTACAAGACATACCTTCCACGTACCACATAAAACTTAAGTTTCCGAGAGGGAGTGGGTGAAGCTATTGGGGATCAAAAGGTTGCTAGAGAATGCTATGCAAACTCCATGCAAAAGGCAAGTCTGTCACCTAAAGATAAGTCAAGAAATGGAAGGAAAAGATGGTATGTGTTATTATTGAGAAGGATGAGATGAGTGATGGGCATGAATCAAGGAAACGAATAGTGGACAAAGCTAGATTGGAAGTCGTTGATGAGCTTAAAATTATAGAATTAGCTCCTGGTGATCCATCAAAGGCTGTCAAGACTTGGACTGGTCTTCCGCCAGCTATAGAAGAGAGTATAGTGATGTTTCTTAGCGAGAATGTAGAGCTCTTTACATTGGGGGTGGAGATTTTATGTGGAATCCCCTCATAACAGTAAATGCATCGACTCGATGTTAATCTAATGCTAAGGCCCATAAAGAAAATAAACCTTTGGCCTATAAAGAAACAAGCTCATAAAGGAGGAGGTCAATAAGTTGTTAGAAGCCAGGTTTTTCTGCTCCATTCAGTACCCATAATGGTTTACGAATGTATTCCTAGTACCCAAGTTGGAAGGCAAATGGCGTTTATGCATAAACTTTAATGACTTAAACAAAGCTTGCCCTAAGTATTCCTTCTTATTTCTCGGGATAGACCACTTAGTGGATTCTACTTTAAGGTGTGAACTTCTATGTTTTTTGGATGCGTATTAGGGATACAACCAAATTTGATTAGATCCTCAGACTAAGAGAAGACAAGTTTTGTCACCAATCAAGGCACCTTTTGCTACGAAGTAATGCCGTTGTGGTTAAGGAATGCGAAATCTACTTATCAGAGACTTGCGAATATTGTTTAAAGGACTAATAGGCCGAAATATGGAGGTATATATTAATGACATTCTAGTAAAAATCCATCACGTGCCCAATCATATACAGGACCTAGCAGAATGATTCTCTCTCCTGAGGGCAAGCCAAATGAAGCTTAATCCAGTGAAGTACACCTTTGGGGTGTGGGGAGGCAAGTTCTTAGAGTATATGACGTCATAAAGAGGAATCAAAATTAATCCAATAAATATGGACGCAGTAGTAAAGATTCGTCTCCGCGTACTATCAAGCAAGTTCATTCATTAATTATAAGACTCTTGGCCCTAAATAGGTATGTCTCGAGGTCAGCAGACAAGTGTCTCCCTTTCTTCAAAGTCTTAAGAGAAGGAAAAAACTTCAAATGGATGAGTGAATATCAGCACGCTTTTGAAGATCTCAAATTGTAACTGGACTCCCCACCCCTATTAACCAAGCCTGCGATGTGAGAAATGTTTCTCGTATACCTAGAAGTTAGCCATGAGGCAGTCAGTGCAATCCTTGTTCGCAAGGTGGAGCAAGAACATTGACCCATCTATTATATAAGTCAAATTCTTCAAGGTGCAGAACAGAGAACTAAAAATCGAGAAGTTGGTTCTAGAACTCATCACTGTAGCACAAAAGTTGTGCCCTTATTCTCATTCTCATCCGATAAGAGTATTGACCAACCACCCCCTTAAGCAAGGATTGGCAAGTCTAGAGATATCAGGAAGGTTGTTGAAGTTAGTGAATTTGGGATTGAGTTTTATACTCAACCATCCATAAAGGCACATTCTTTGGAAGAATTTTAATATAAATGATGTTTGAAGAAGTAGATTCCTCCCTCCTAACATGGACGCTCCACGTCAACAGATCCTCTAATGCAATCGGAAGTGGTGGAGGGTAGTTCTTGAATGTCCACCAAGAGAAAAGTTTTAATATTCTATGAGGTTTAGATTCTCGACTTCTAATAATAAAGCCGAGTATGAAGCCCTCCTCGCAGGTGGAAAGTTGGCATTCGCTGCCGGAGCCAAAAAGTTAATAATCTTCAGCGACTCTCAGCTTGTGGTAAATCAGTTCTTGGGTACCTAGGAGGACAAAGGCAAAAAAATGGCTAAGTATCTACTCTTAGTCAACAAGATGTTTATTAGGTTTGAGGTATGAGAAGTAAAACAAATTCCCCGTATTGTAAATTTGTTTGCTGATCAACTGGCCAAGTTAGCAAGCTCTATGGAAAGTGTCAATAGCCACAAGATCACACTCCTAATTTCTAAAGAGTCAGAAATTGGCAAGGAAGAATTAAAGGTGTTTTGTGTATAAGATTCTAAGCCTAGATGGAAAGACAACATCAACACATACTTGATTTCAGGAGAGCTCCCGGCAGACCCGTGCGAAGCTCGAAAACTCAAAATACGTGTGACTAGCTTTTTTCTTATTGATGATGGATTATAAAAATGATTTTTCTCTCAACCTTACTTGAAATGTATATCACCTCTACAGGTTTATTATTCATTAAGAGAAATACACGAAGAGATATTCGAAAACCCTTTAGAGGAAAAACACTTGCTGGGAAGGCACTAAGGTAAGGTTATTTATGGCCAACTATGCTGGAAGATGCAACATTCTTAGTCTGACAATACATGGCATTCTAAGAGAATGTGAACATCCCACATCTATTGGGGACACTATTACAGCCACTTCGGAGTCTTATGGGAAATCCTTCCGAATCTGCAGGACAAAGGAAATTCCTAATAGTTGTCGTTTATTTCACCAAGTGGGTCTAGGCAGATACGTTAGCTAAGAGTTCTGAATCTGAAGTCATACGTATTTTATGGAAGAATATGGTTTGTCGATTCGGAATCCCTCGGGATATAGTCTCAATGGAAGATAGTTTCAAGGCACAAAGATTCAAAAATGGTGCTAGTATCTTTTAATCAAGTAATTTCCGTATAAAATCCTCAAGCTAATGGCTTAACAAAAGTTAATCAAACTATTCTCCAACATATCAAATCACGCTTCGGGGTTGAAAAGGGAGCTTGGGTGGATGAGCTCCCGAATATACTATGGGTATATCACACCACGCCGTGAGCATCAACCTAGGAGTCTCCTTTTCATCTTTCATATGGCACAGAAGGGATTGCGCCACCTGAGATAGGATAGCCTACATGAATAGTGAAAAAATACTCCCCCCAAACATAATGATGAAGCATTATGCACGAACCTTGATTTGGTGGTATAGCTTAGGGGGAAAGCATCTAGTCGGGCTGAGATGTACAACGAAAGGATGTCAAGAACATAAAACTCTTGATTGCGGCCTCGAGTGTCCAAGGTTGGAGATTCGGTGATGAGGAATGTGGAATTATCTCACCCCATTGGGAAGCTTGACCCCAAATGGAAAGGACCGTACAAAGTGGTGGAAATCGTAATGTGGGGGCATACCGTCTCTAGCATTTGAATAGTAAAAGGTTGCCCCAAACATGGAATATGGTGAACTTGAAGAAATTTTATTAAAAGCATGAAGACAACGTAGTTAGGAAGTTCTCCTTATCTACCCCATACGGGGCTTTTCATTTCAGAATCGATTATGTAAATTAGGTTTGCATTCAACCCTCTTGGGGTAGTTTTAATAAAGACATTCATTTCCTTTTTTTTTTTTTTGAGTTATTCAAAGTTTCTATTTGAAATATAGTGGATACTATTTCTTGTTGAATATCTGCAACATATACTACTCGTATATTCTAAATACAACCATCGACCCAGAAAAGAGACCATGTACTCAAGAGGTTAGCATGACTTGACCAGTTTAACCCCAATACACTAAGTCACTTTTGTTAAGGTCAAAGGTAGATCACGTTCTAAGATGTCCTCATACCTTGAGTTTGGCTATAACTAAACCCGGATGAACTAAGAGAATCTCTTTGAGACAAATACCTTGAAAGATTGATCACCTTTTCAAGTCACAATTTAAATAATAAAAAGGTGTTTATTGAGCAAAAGTAATTCATTAAACGTGTTAAATATCAAAGGAGAATAATGAGCATATTAAGAAAGATAGATTTTTCAAGAAATAATAAAAACTACCTACTGCAATGGTGGCAAGAAGCCTTACTTAGTCAAACAACTAAAAACTCAACAAAAAATGAAGAACGGTAAGTATAAACACTTATACTCGACGGAGGGATTTTTTGAGGCTACCCCCTCAACCATGCTTATCTCCGTGCTAGTATCACCTCCCATAATATCCACAATCTATTCATCAACCATGACAAAAACCTTGAAAGATTGATCACCTTTTCAAGTCACAATTTAAATAATAAAAAGGTGTTTATTGAGAAAAAATAATCCATTAAAAGTGTTAAATATCAAAGGAGAATAATGAGCATATTAAGAAAGACAGATCTTTCAATAAATAATAAAAACTACCTACTGCAATGGTGGCAAGAAGCCTAACTTAGTCAAATAACTAAAAACTCAACAAAAAATGAAGAGCGGTAAGTATAAACACTTATACTCGACGGAGGGATTTTTCGGGGCTACATCCTCAACCATGCTTATCTCCGTGCTAGTATCACCTCCCATAATATCCACAAGCTCTTCATCAACCATGACAGGAGACAGACCCCATTCCGAACCTCTAGTGCACTATTAGGGACTACCTCTGAAACCTCAGGTCCGATTAACATTATAACATCCTCATCAACTTTTGTGGAATCTAGTAACATTTTTTGGCAGTGACAAACAATATCATCATAAAGAGACACAACACATTGGGTAGCATCTTCTTCAAAATCAAAATAATCCTGATAAGCCGATACAACTTTTTTTTTCAATAGCCACAACGAATGCCCAGCCTACCACAGAAGCCAATAAATCATGTTCAATCGATCGCTTTGTGTCAAACTTCGCCTGATGTAACTTTCACTCGGAAGATGTATACTTACACTCTTCAGAGAGTATCCCCTTTTCAATATTTAAGTTTTCAACCTCATCCTGCAATTTTTTTCACTTTGTCTCTCAAGTGAGGAATCTCATCAACGCTCCTCTTCTAGGAATCCTTCATTACATTGGTCGCCCTACGATAAGACTCCCCGTGATCAATCAAGATGGAAGTCAGATTAACATTGTACGAATAATAAAATAAATAGTTAAATGAAATTAAAAACTATAAAGGCATGGAAAAACCACCAGAGAAACATAAGTCACACATACCCTCTCTAAATGTCCAAGCAATGACTTGTCAATAACTCGGTCGAGTATTATTTCAAAGCGGTTGACATCATAATCATTTATAACTTCAAGAGACTTATTCGGACCTAATTCCAGGTTCTACACATCCCATAGAGACTCTACGCCCCCTAATTGGTTCACCCCATAAGTGAACAAATAGTTCCCTTTGCCTGTGCCTGCGGAAGAAGCAATGAAATAATTTATAGGTCTCTTAGCAACGACCTCTCCAACTTTCTCAACATCTTTCACTCATTGCTCTCGTACTGGGCTATGAGACTCATCTCATTCAGGGGGTGAAGGATTCTTGTTGCTATCTCGATGAGAAGGAGAAGGTAGTTTTCTGCCTAGAAGGAGATGTTGGCTTGGGTCCACTGCATCGGGGGGGGAGATGATGACTTTCCTCCATTTCAATGGAGGGGAGAGAGGGGCCGGATGTCTTGAAGATTCAAACCTCGACCTCCAACCCTAGTGCCATCATAACCTCTATGACCGTTGCCTTTCCCAACACCTATTCCCATCGGGCATAAGGGCCTAGAATCCTGAAACTTTCAATTGCGGATTGAGGCAAGACTCAATTTTCTCACTAAAGAAGAGAAAAAACAAGTGTTAGATGCAATAATAGTACATTATTTGTGTAAGTATATTAAAAGTGAAAAACGAGGCAACATCATTAGGTGTGTATAATAGTAAAGATGCCTAAGTCTTCTCAGTACCAGCAGGAACCAAATATTTTAGATTAAGAAATGTCTCAAATAAACCAAGCGCCTTGTATTGAAGATGAAATTTAGAGTAAATATCTTTGAGTTGTACTTTGGTTGGTAGACTACTCCACTCTGTAAGAACCTACTAACTAACATCCCTCGCATAGAAAAAGCATTCCTTCCAGTGACCCAGAGATGAGAGACTCCCGACTAATTATTTATATCCATTATTGGGATAAAAATAATAGTAGGGGTCACTCGCAGTTTTAAAAATTATGAACAAAGCATGAAAGATATCTAAGGTAACAACGATATTTAAATCCGATAGCAAAGACTCGTGAAAGCCATTAACGCATTGGGAGTAAGTTGGATGATACTCATGCCAAAACTTTGAGTTATATCAACTAAGAGGGGATGAGGTGGAATCGTGAAACCATTAACAAAGTATAAAAGATACACAGTAAAATGGCCACAGCAGGAGGGCTCGGAATCCTATCTCCTTTAGAAGGAAAAATGAACTGATAACACGAGGGCAACTTGAGCTTCATTATAAGATTTTAAGGTCATCAAGATGTAAAATTGAGTCACAAGACTCGGTCTCCATGTATCGAAGAGGCCGAGGGTTGGCACACACCTTCTTAGGTTTACTTCTCGACACACTCTCTTCGGTAACCGAGGATATCTCACAAGATTCGGATGACTCAATAGCAACAGGTTATCTATTATGTGTTGTTGACCTACTCAATGTACTAATATTTCACAACCATTCGGCTTGCATAGATTAATTTTGAATCAAAAGAGAGATTTAAAGAAATGGCAGATCTATTCACTCTATCAATAACTGGCCAGATTTGGTGTATCATAAAGGATTTCTATTAGTTCCTACGAATTAAATCAAAATGAATCGATAGATTCAACTCCCATGACTCGCTAAGGCACTTGGGTAGATTGACAATAGCCTCGATAGCTTCGCGTAGATTGCCTACAAGTTGAGTGAGACTAGCAGTATTGGGACGGCCTGAGGAGACATTTCTTCTTTGTGCTGGAGAGGCCATAAGCAGGGACATCAAACTCTGGTCAAAGAAAGGATGCCTAAGGACTTTTGATTTACCCCAGACTTATGGAAGTAATCTCGAGGGGCAGTAAACCGAGATGGTACTATAATCGTAGTGGAAGCGGGATCAACAATTGTGGGCAATGTTTCGGGAATGACTCGACCTCGACTATGGAGACGTGGAGCCTTGACTTGGATAGACACGTAAGGAGGAAGATTGAGTGGAGTAAAATCGTCTCGAGCTGGAATTTGTGTCCAGAGGAGACGAACTTGATCTGTATACGTAGTGGACGAAATCACACCGCCAGTGGTACCGCGAGCAGAAGGAGGTAGGACAGTCTCGGGCGCAGCAACTCTGACAGCAACAATGTAGTGCGCAAATGCTGAAAGGACACGAGACAAGCCTTTTGTGTTCTAACTTGCAGTTCTGCTGAAATGAGGGCTTCTGCGGTTTAATTTGCTCGTCGATGTAAACGAGTCAACTATCATTACAACTAGTCGAGAGGGTTAACGCGTTGCGAATCCTAAAAATATATAAGTAAATAAATAAATAAAACATAATAATAATGGAGTCTCTCACCATTAGAAACCATCGTCAGACGAACTCTTAGAGCTTGTCGAATTCTTGAAATGACCGACTTCTCAAGACAGGAGTTGATTGATTGGGCCAAAAGATGCCCAAGAGTGGTTAACCTAACAAATATTGGAAAACTCTAAATCTAACACGTCAAGGCCCAGTGATTGAAAAGTCCATGAAACTCCACTTATTATATGTATAAATACCTTTTTCAACTCATTCATTGAGGTGTGTAATTAATTCAGCAAGTACAAGCTTCTTGAATTAAATTTTTTATTGTCTAGCTAATTTAAGTGTCGGAGGGTTTTTGCCAAACAAACCCACAACTCCTCTAATGTTTGTTTGTGACTGCATACAATGACTCAGGGAAAATGAGATTTTTCGTCCTTCAAGTTGGCCTAATTTGACATTTAGTCCTTTTTTTTTTGCCTGTTTTCAATTTCGTCCGTTTTCTTTTAAAATTGTTGCAATTTCGTCTGATTGTCGCCGGACGAATTAAATTGTACCGAAATTTGCTGATTAGGCGCCGGTTATTTCTGACTTGTCTTTAATTTGGGGGGGGTTTTGTCTGCGTGGAAATGAATTAAAAAAAATATTTGCCACGTAGGCATAAAAAATTTAATAATTTGTCTAATGAATGTTTGCAATTCGGCCCAAGACCGAAAGGGATTAAATGGTCCTGGGTAAATCCAGCCCGCAAGACAAGAGCCCAAATTCATGATCACCAAGTTTGCAGCCCACACCAATCTTCATCACGTCACACACCTTCCTCCTTATCCTTCTTCCTCTCTCTGTTTCTCACGCCACTTTCCTCTCTTCAACTCCAAACCACAAATCAACCACTCAAACCTTCAATCTCTCCGCTCACACTACACTCCACAACAACAATTACCAAGCATCACAATTAAAATCCCCATTTCTAAATCTAACAATTAATCATCAAAAAAACCAAAATAAGCATAAAACGAAGAGAGGAATATCAACTCCCAAGACGACATCGTCGAGTATGTGCCGTTGGAAAAATCACAAGATTCTCCGCCGTAGGACTCTTGGCTCTGCCTCGATCCACCACGGCTCAACCTCCGCTGCCGGCGCAACTCGCGCTCGTTCTTCTCCATCATATCTCGAGAACTCACGGCAATTGCAGGTGAAACATAAAAATGGAGGTCGACATAAAAGGGTTTCAATTTTTCAAGAATTTTCTGTCTCTTGCTATGAGCGTTGGATCTCGTCATCCCCCGACGCCCTCATTTCAGATCTGGATTGGTTTTGATTTGAAGCCTCTCGTTTTTCTTCATCTTACAAGTTGCCAAGTTGGCTTTGAAATTAAGATTTTACTGGAATGGCTGCGTGGGATGGTTGTTTGTGGAAGGAGGGGTGCAGATTTTGGATAATAATAATAATAATAATAATAATAATAATAATAATAATGATGATGATGATGATAATTTTTCCCTTTCCCTGGTTTATGCCAACATGGAAATTAAAAAATTACTCCCTTTAATTTATTTCCACGCGAACGAAAATCCCCCAAATTAAAGACAAGTCAGCAATAACCGGCGCCTAATCAGTAAATTCCGGTGCAATTGAGTTCGTCCGGCGATAATCGGTTGAAATTGCAATAATTTTAAAAGAAAACGGACGAAATTGAAAATAGACCAAAAAAAAGGACTAAATATCAAATCAGGCCAACTTGAAGGACGAAAAATTTCATTTTCCCCAATGATTCATAAGCAACCATTTATGAAGTCCCGTGTTCAAAGTAATATCACATCAAATTAAATTCTGGATTTTACTAAATTCAACCATTAAAGAAATATGGGTTTTATACCCTTTAATTTAATAACAAAACAAAAGGGATGGAGAGACATTTTACAAGAAATAACCCAAATATCTGACTTGTAAACAAAATTAATTATTTCATAATTGCAAGCAAAAGAGAAAAACAACATGCAGGAATATGTCATTAAGGAGATTGAGTATATTTGATTGAAGACGAACAACCAAATTATCAGTCACTAGAGGAGAAAAAATACCAATAGATTCAATTTGAAGGCCTGGCCTTTTCTTTTTCTTTTTCTTTTATTGTCACGGTCATTTCCGCCATAGCACAAGAATTTCGCTGCCACCGCTGCCTTATTATCGCGAGTAGCAGTGGAAGGGTCAGATCATAAACCTATGGCTGAAGCTTCCCTTTAACTTCAATGGAGGATTTTAATAAATTAAAATCAAGGCCCTCAATTGTTGAAAAAGAAGCAATTTGACTCCAAAACTTGAATTTTTCAAACAAAAAGATGTATATTGTTTTAATTTTTAATTTATTCATTTAAGAACAATTTTTTCAAGCTACTTATATTTATTTTCTTATATTTAACGTGGTAGATTTCGTTGTTGGAATTCGTAGAGACAAACACCATGCTCGTGCAGTGAAAGTTTAAAAAAAGAATTTAGATCCAACAGATTCATACTGTATAGGAATATATTTATATAATAAATAAATGAGAGAAAGCATGAACACCGTACAGTAAATCCAGATAACGCAATTAATGCAATTAATTCTCTGACTGCAAGATCCAACTTCAGTATGTTGTTATCATAAAGAAAGTTAGGATATGTTGTTATCACGAAAAAAGTTAGGAAATCTCATGAAAAGCTCAAGACTCCACCAATCTCAAAATCAGGATTTGATACATGAGAGAACCCTAATCCTAAAAAGAGTTGGACTATCAAAGACATGGGCTCAAAATAGTTTTGCCTAAATACCTTTATTAATATAACATAGATAATTAAATACAAATCCAATTTAATTAATTAAGTAATTTCTATCAAATAGAAATTAACATCACGATTATTAACAATTAAATATTACAATTTCAAATTGAATATTTATTACTTTCTTGATACACTCTTATGTCAGAAAATTAATCGCATATAGTGTCACTATAGGCCTTTATATATGACATCAATTTAATGATGATACGAACAAAACTTCTAAACGGTTTAATTGGGCGAACTCAATATATAAAGAACATTCACTTGAACTCAGCGAATTATAACTTTTATACAAAATTTTGGTGAAATTCCTTCCATTTCGAATCACTCGATTAATTAAGATTTCTCCAAGTGTTTATCACAATGGCTTAATCAATTTATCTCATATTTATTAGTCGACAACTAGACCATACTCAACTATTATGTTGAATATGTCTCTTGCATTGGCCAATGACTTTAGTCGACCTAATATAGAGATTATGAGTGGTCTCTTTCGAGATTCCAATCGAGAAATGAATTCTTTCTTGGCTCAACTACATCTTCATTTACATCATGATGTACCCAACACAAGCCATATGTACCCCGAAAAGGATTGTAAGCATTGGTCATGGTCAAAGTACACCACTCAGTAAACAAGGTGCATATTGACCTCAAGTCAAAGGATTATCACACGCTTTATATACTAATAAATTTATAAACATACAATAAATAGCTTATCAATAGGGTTTACCAATACTCTCTAAAGTATTTATGTATCCATCATGAATAACTATTATTCACAGTCGTGAGATTAACTGCATTCTCTAAAAATATAATACAGACCACCATGTCTACATATATTATATTAGTAATATCTTCATTTTATAATCAATAATTAGGGTTATTTTAAGAGTAATATTTTATCACTAATATCTCACAATATTAATGAAAATATTAATTCATGTGAATATTTATATAAATAATTGCAAATAATCAAAATAATATAACGATATATAATAATTATAATCAATTATAATATTTTTAAATCTAATTATGTATAGCAAATTTATACTTTCAATCCTAATACATAGAATGGATATAGTCGCACTCTCATAAAATGTGACTAATACACGTGTATCGGTGTAATATGATCTATAAAGAGTATGATTAATTATAAAATACATATTTGAATCTCTTTTAAATTCATACTTGATTAGAATCTTTGTTTAACTTTTAAGAAAAGAAGAAACTTTGTATTACTTTTTTTTAATATAATAATCACATAATCTCTCTATCTAGGCATTTTGAGACATGGACAAAACTCGACTTCATTCAAGTCCTTAAGATGATGTGATTGAATTGGAGCTTTCATTTAAATTTTCTTGTTTAGAAACTGTGGCTGGTCAAGTCAAAAAGTAAAATTTGTTGGAAATTTTCCACAATCAATCATCAGCTGGTCATTCAAAATATTTTTGTCAGATTTTTTTTTTTTTTTTTCCTTGGTAGGAAAAAGAAATGAAAACCCATACTATAGCACCCTATTTTAAAAACCAAACCGGACCGGCCGGTTCAACCGGGAATCGGTCATTGACCCGATCCGATCACACCTATAAAATCGTTTTATCGGTTAAACCAGACAAGAACCGGTCAAAATCGGTTAAACCGCTGAAAATCGGCAAAAAAACCCGGTTGAACCGGTCAAACCGTTTTTTATGTGCAAAATATTGTGTATGATTCAACTAAATTGGCATAATTATATTAATGAATCATGGAACATAATCAAGCGATATGAAAATAAATAAATTATGTTCGGTCAATTTTATTTTTTTATTTTTATCTCTCTTAATAATCTAGACAAATAATTAAGATAGTGATCTATGACTTATATATCACATAACAAAGAATTACATTAATATGTTTAATAGAGTATAAATAAATTAAGCATGTTTATATAATAAATTAATTATTTTTTCTAAATACTAATCAAATTAATATTTATATTAATACATTACATAATATTTCATACTATATAATTAAGAATATTATATTTTTATTAATACGGTTGGACCGGCAGTTGAACCGGTCCGACCGGTTAAACCGTGAACCGGTGAGGAGACCGGTTCGTTCACCGTTCCGATTTTTATTATGTAAATTTACCAATTAATATATTTACAATATTTATTATTTCTTATTTTTTGTTTTAAATTATAAATTTATATGATGAATATATTGAATAATTAAAACAAGCAGAAAGTTCAATCAATTAAAGAAAAGAGATTCCATTTACAAAAAAATAAAAATAATAATAACTAGTTATTAATTTTGAATTATTATTAAATATAAATTCTTTGAGTTGCTATAAATTTAATTTATATAAATAGATAAATTCTAATAGTCAATTAGTAGATTAGCTGTAAATAGGTTATATATATAAATTAATTATAAATATGTTATATTCTTTATAACTTTAGGAAAAAATTGTTCATATATATATATATATATATATATATATGAATTCAAAATTTTTATTCAATAATTCATTTGTCAAATAGGAAAATAGAAGATTTGATTAGTCAAATTCTTTAAATTAATTTCAAACTCTTTAATATTTTACCACAAAATATACCATCCATATCCGTAGATAAGGTCCTTTTATTTAAGTAAATACTTGTGTGAGACCAATTTTATAAGAATATACAAATTTTTACTATCTACTTAAACTAGGCCAAAAGCCAACCCACTAACAACCCATATTCTAAGTACATAAGGAAAATAAAAGAACAACACCCATTCCATCTCTCCCTCACACAAACACACACACTTACACAAAAATTAGCAGACCATCGTCGTCCGCCATCGTCCATTTGTGGCAGATATTTATATATATATATATATATATATATATATATATATATATATATATATGCACATGAATCATCTCAGCCCCATGGTTCTAGATTTGTATCTGGCTTTACGATTGGGTGTTCCAGTCACTGTAGATTTGGAGTCAAAATTTACAAATTGTCAACTTTCACCTCAAATCTACGACGATTCACCAGACCAAATTTGGATCGACAATCACTGTTCAAATCCCCTTGTTTCAATCTATGATATAATTGATTTATATTTTCAAACCGATGCCATAATCAGCACCGCTAATGGTAGGTCTTATTTTCCTCGTCTCTCTCCTTTATATCATTGTTGCGGTTGTGTTGGAGACCTCCACCTTGCTATTGACAGTTTCTTTGTTTGTGTGTGTGTGTGAGTATGGTTGTGTATGTGTGTTCATATGTATTCATTTGTTGTGTTTTGATGTTTCATTGTGGATGATTAATGGATTAGGGTTAGGGGTACGGAGCACATTTTGTTTGTTGGTTGGGGTGGTATGGGGGAATACAAATTTGGTGACCTCCTTTAACGAGGGTTATCTTCACCCTCCTTCACACCATCTTAGGTGGATCCCATTTCTTGACTTCACCTCTTTGCCCTTAAGGCTTTTAAAAGAATAAAGAATGTGAAAATGCTATTTGAACCCCTGAAAATTTTATAAATTTACACTTTATTCCCAAAATAAGTTTTATATTAAGATATATCTAAGTTTATCGGCTGAAACCTGACATGACCTATCGTAATACGATAATGCCTCTAAATGGAGTCCAGTGTCTAAGTTGGTGTAACAATGCCACGAATAAAGACATATTTAATTTAATTCTTTACAAAATTTTATGAAAGTTGTGTCACCCTTGAAAATGGTATCAAAGTCTAGGTTTATTAAGAACTAAAAGGAAAATTTGTTATAATCATGTAATTAACTTTTGGTAAGGTGGTTTATCTCTAAATGGATACGAACGAGTATTCGAGATGTATTCATTTCAGGCGATATTTCCAGATATTGGAAATATACGAGAATGACCACAAAGAGAAAGTAGCATATTGGGATAACCAATATGTTGAAATAACACTCGCATGAGTCGATAGGGAAACCTTAAGACAATGCGAGAAACAAAAGACGTATCACCTGAGTTACCTTTGGGTGAATCAGATGCTGAAGGCGGATCTCATATACTATAGTGATGCAGCTCATAAATCCCATCAATAGATCCAATTGCAGCGTGGTATCCGATTCCTCTAAGAACCTTAGAGAAATCCAAAGGACGATACAAGACATCGAACACCATATCCAGGTGCAGACGAAAGAGATGATTGAACATAAAAAAGAAATACGAGAAATTCTAATTGATGTTCAAAGGCGAGTCAAGACCATTGAAGTCAAACCAAGTACCTCCGGAGGAAGACGACGTATAATTTTTGGAACGGAACCCTTTTTACACCGAAAAGGGAAACCGACTGGAGTTATAAGACAACCGACGGAAGTGGAGAAGATGATGGCAATAATCAAGGGAATTCCATTACAACCCAAGAAGTAATGGAAAGAATCAAAATGGAAGATTTACACGACCTTATCGAATCCTTCACCGGATTAGGTCTTGTGAATATAAAAATGAACTCAGGAGATTTTTCGGCCTTAGTACCAAGAAGAGCTCCACCAACAAGTTTTAATCAAGGCGAAAGTACGGCTTCAGACGAACCAGTACTAGACGCATCAATGCCACATGTCAGGGATCTCACCCTAAAAGGAGATCCTACAGACATAGTAGGCCCCAGGCAACGTTCCCGAAGGCCCAATATTCTCAACACTCCATACGGGAAGTCTCAGCTTGATCCCATACATCCATATGGATTAATATTAAATATGGATGTTCCAGATTTTAAGAATCGAGAGATACTAATAGACGATTGGGCATCTGCAATGAGAATTGCAGCTGGAACTCTCGGTCTGGAGAAGGAAGGGTTCATTCTACTCCTTGAAATGAGCCTTGAAGGATCCGTAAAGATCGCATGGGATTTAACGGGAGCATATATAAAGAGGGAAGTTATAGCTAGAGAATCATTATAAGGAATCATCGATAATATGGCTAAATTATTCAAAATCCAATTTATCGGCACAGGATATTTTGAGGAAATGGAAGAGGGAAAACAGAAAAAATATCGACAAGCCCTCTATTGCCTCGAGTTACGAGATATTTGTCATCTGGATGAATATATCCAAATATTCACCGAATACTGATGGAAATGAAAGGTGAATGATGGCGATGCGGCTCAACTTTTCTTTGCAAAAATACAAAGTCCGTGGAGAGAAATGTTTATCCAAGAATACAAGCCAGCGACCGACATGGATACGGTTGCTAGAAGGATGTCTTTCCTAATAACCAATTTAACAGTGGTGCAATCAGGCAGCACTTCACAAAAATTACAAGAGACTAAGAGGAATTAATAAATTGGTTCCTCTATGTTGTGCCGAGAATGACATTCCAACAGTAGTGGGAGGTCAACCACGGAGACATAAGCGGAAGAAAGAAAAAAGTCACCCTTACGCTCGAAGTAACAAGAAAAGGTTTTCTTGGAACTAAGAAGGTTGTGGTAAAAAAAAGTCCAGAAACTATAAATCAGGACAAAGGACGAGGCCAAGTCGAAGTCGAGGCTCGTTCTCAAGCCAAGGAAGCATCAGTAGGATGCCAACAAAGAGAACTTTCAGGCGAGCTCACACCAGAGCTAATGAAAGTTTTAAGTATTGCAGCTGTTGGACGTGCGGAGTCAAGGGGCATATTTCTACTGATTGCCCTGAGAATCAAAGAAGAGGCATTAGACAGTTCGAGACAACTCCAGAGTTCGAAGAATCTATCTACTACCAAAACCTGGTACCGGTGTATCAATTTGAGGATATACCCTCAGATGAAAGCATCTATGAAGAAGAGATTTACTTTGAAGATGGAAGTGAATCATATTCAGAATCAGAGTGAAGAAGGATTTCTTCAACAAGTGGTAAGAGAGGATATGTCAGAATTCCTCTCACATACAACAGTTTCTCATAAGATGCTTATGAGAATAATGAAAGAAGATCCAAAGCTCAAAATGTATGAAGGATTTACAATAGGGGCAATGGAAAAGGCAATGGATAAGTTGGGTTTAAGAAATCAAAAACACCAAATTATCCATAGAGTTTCCACGGGAGAATTCGCGATACCAACGGAATACACAGAAAACCAGATCGAGATGCAACTAATCCCCTACCAAGAGATCCAGGAGATTAAAAGCACACTCAAGAGAGAAATGACAAATACACTTTCGTGGATCCACATTGGAGCCATTCGAGTGATTATAAAATAAACTTTTAAAGAAGGAGTTGATTCGCCATTAAATATAGCTCTCTTCGATAAAAGAATCTCAAATCTCAAAGATTCTTGTCTGGGAGAAATCATTGGAAACTTATATGCAGGAAAACTGGCATTCAATGTCTACCCGAGGAGAAGTAATTCTCCAACTACGAAACGAAAGCCTAGGTGGCCAAAATGAAGAGAAGATTAAGTCACAAACGATTGAACTCCTCAAAGCCAGCCTAGACACAAGTGCACAACCAGACACCACCGTAGAAGAACAAACTTCACTAGAAGATATCAAAAGAAAATCTCAAAAGAATTTCAATGAAGATCCTCTAGCATAGTGGGACAAGAGTGAGCTCAAAGCATCTTTGAAGTGAAAACCGGAAAAGAAAATGGGTTTGTTAATTATAAGCCCATCCTAATGAATCAAGAATATCGAAAGGATATGCAACAAATACTTAAGTAACACACGGACCTTAAGTTGATTGAAGCAGGCGTCTCTCCATACAGCAGCCCAGGGCTTTTGGTTCGCAACCATGGAGAAATAAAAAGAGAAAAACCAAGATTGGTAATTAATTACAAAGGAATCAATAATATCTTGGAATTCGATGGATATTATATCCCAAGCAGAGAACATTTGGTAAATTGCATTAATAATGCAAAAGTGCTCTCCAAGTTTGATTGCAAATCTGGGTTCTACCAGATTAAGATGGAAGAAGGAAGCAAGAAACTCACGGCCTTCTCCACGCCGCAAGGACATTATATCTGGAACGTTATGCTAATGGGTCTAGCAAATGCATCCCAGATATACCAAAGGAAGATGGATAATCTCTTTAAAGATTATTTCAGCTTCATGTTCGTATACATTGATGATATTCTCATCGCATCAAAGAAGATGAAGGATCATTTAAAACATTTAGAGATCTTCTTAGATGTTTTCCACAAGGAAGGATTAGTGCTTTCAGAAAAGAAGGTAGTAATTGCTACAAGAAATATCGAGTTCCTTTTGATAGAGATCGACGAGTCTGGAATCATTCTACAGAATCATATTTTAGAAAAAATAAAAGGATTTCCAGATACACTCAAGGATAAGAAAAAACTTCAAAGTCTCCTAGGAGTTGTTAATTTCGTCGGGATGTTCATAAATAACCTGGCACATTACAGGAAAGTGTTTAGTTCCCTACTAAAAAAGGATGCCAATTTTAAATGGGAATAGGAACACCATGAGGGAATTAAACAACTTAAAGAATTTTGCAAACAACTTCCCAAGCTAGCAGTCCTAAATGACGAGGATGAACTGGTTCTTTATACAGATGCCAGTGATTATTGGTGGGCAGCTGTTCTTACGAAACTAACGCCCAAAGGAGAAGTGCCATGTAAATATTGCAGCGGGATATTTTTTAATAGTGAGGCAAATCGATGGCATATCAACGAGAAGGAGTTTTTCGCAGTCAAAAAGGCGTTTAAAAAATGGCCATTATTTCTGCTCTCAAAGAACTTCACCTTAAAAACTGATAACTCGAGCGTAAAAGCCTTTTTGAAAAATAAAATTGAATCTAAACCCGAAAAGGCTAGACTACTTAGATGGCAAGCTGAATGTCAATATTATGATTTTGCTATTGTCATTATAAAGTCTCGTGAAAATGTTCTTGCAGATTTTTTAACTCGAGATGGAGGGACACATTGCTGACTATACCCTCAAAAGGCTAAGGCATCTCAGGAAAAACCTCGAGATCCTTGAACGAGAATTTGGGACACTATGTCTCAATGTTAAGGTCGCAGGACGACTTCAACTGGCTGAGTCGGGAATCTATTTCTGATCAAATACGAGCATGCCAGCTAGCACGGTGTCAACTGTTCTCATCTTTGTGAAGGCCTCTCCTCCAGGCCGCATCGCCAATGGTGCAAAAAGGGGTACTTCGATAATGGGTCTCTAACCCGGAGGTTATGGATTCAAATACCATAATCACGAGTGTTGTAGATGATGCATTCCCCGAGGATGTATAAGATGCAATGAATGTTGAGGCCCCGGTGTCACAATCGGAGGACTCAAGTCAACCCACCACCTCTGGGGTTAAAGAGGCAGAGTTGAACCTTAGGCCACAGACAGGAAACTCTAAGGTTCAAACTAACGAGATAAAAACTTCTCCGATACAGGTTTACCAAAAGAAGTGGGAGAAGTTAGCCACAAGAAGAGGTATCAACCCTGACAAAACAATAGTTGATATCTCTGGAAAATATCCTCGAGTTTGGATGAAAATTGGAAGCCATCCAAACGAAGTATAAGAGTGGTATAATTTTGGAGCCTTAACTTCAGTATATACCATTGCGCTAGGATTTCCCGAAATCTCCAAATTATCAAAGTGGATCGGGGAAGCAGTTCACGAGACTTGGGCCAATAATCCACATTTGGCCAGATGAGACGTTTTGAAGCTGTATTTTATCAGTGCAACGCCTGAGCTAGCAAAGAAGGCCTTCAATGAAGCTTTTCATTTCATCAAGCTAAGGAGACCGGATGGGAATGCTTTGAGATATATCAAGGCTGCCTCATCAGAGGACGCGCCAGTAATAGTAGGAGCAATTTCAGAAGATGATGCCTCTACAAGACGAGCATGGGGACTATGGGTTTGTCTAATGGAAATGGACAAAGTCAAATACCCATTCAATTTCTTTCAGAATTCAGCAAATGGATCGTTCCTCCTAAATTCTATGACAAGAGCTACTACGAGCTTTGCAGAAACTCTTTTCGAAACAAAGAGGAGAGTTCTTTGGGAAAACAGGATTCTGGTAAGCAAAGAAACATAACGGAAATTCTGCAACATGGCGCATGTCGGACGATGGATTGACCGGATTTGTCAGGCATGCCCGGAGCAGAAAGAGCCCGAGTTCAGAAAAGGCTTTCAGCCTAAACTGAGCCGACAAGAGAATACAGCTGGAAAGGACAAGAGACCAGCTGGTTTCAAAAAAGCGCAGGGACCACGCACCATGTGAAGAACACACCATGTGAAATGATTCTCGACAAACACAAGATGGCTAAGTTATGAGGGACCAGCAATAAAGGAGGAAGGTGGACAGAAAACCCACTAACCTACAATAATAGAAGAAAGATGTGAATAAAAGACACATCTTTTATCAACAGGCTTTGAAGTCCGAATTTGGAATTCAGAAATCTGATCTATAAATAGAGAGCATTTGAGGAAGTGGAGATCATCGAAAATTCTCTTCTATTTTCTCATAGTGAAATAAGATTAAGAGAGAGAGAAATAATAAATATTGTGATTGTATGTAATAATAAGTTTATGTGTTTATGAGTGAAAGCCTTCTCCATGCGAGGCTAAATGGTTATCTCCTCCCAAAAGGAGGTTACTGATGTAATAAAAAATTCTTTTAGTTCTTAATAAAATAAAGGCTTTTGCTTCAATATGTGTTCAGTATATTTAATTTATCTCTACAACCAAAGTATCTCGTACGCCTGGAGTAGGAAACGAACCAAGGCTATGCTGATCAGTTACTGAAGGAGCTGGATAACTTGTAGCTCAACTTCCCAGGAAGAAAGTTAGGCGAAGAGAAACCGTCTATAAAACGAGTTAGGGGCGATAATTTTCCAGCTGGTAGCATCGCGACCCATTTCACCCGGGATCGAATCGGTCAAAAAGAGGTATGAATTATAGAGACATTTTAATTTTACGGAAGCATGATGGGCCTGATATGATCGTAATGGACTATCTCCATTTTTAGATAACACAACTTAAAACACACACACACACACACACACACACACATATATATATATATATATATATATATATATATATATATGGGAAAGCGTAAATTGGAGCTAGGGGTTTTAATTTTAAAACAAAGAGTTTTCTCAGGGTCAAAGTCATCTACACCCCTTTAAATAAAGGTCCCACATTAACTACTCACGGTGTTAAAGAGGGTCATGATAACCTCCGTTAAAGATGGTGAACAAATTTTCTCTCGGGGTGGGGGGTTGTGTTTCTAGTATAATGAATAAGATTGGGTATAATGTTCACTTAAATGTTATTCATGTTCTTCTTATATTCCTAGTTTTTCTTTTTTGATCAAGTAACAGGCAGGCCATGGGTTGGTTGAGTGAGGTTTGAATCGCCGGACATAGGATCTGGAGAAAATTGTTATAATTTTTAAGTATAATTGTAATATTTTTATCATACATAAAATTATTGTAAATTACACTAAAAGTATCACAATTTCAACTAAATGTATCTTAGTTTTAGGTGAAAATATCACTTCAAAGTATTATATAGTTATTTATAAAAGTATTATAAATCGCACTAAAAGTATCACAAACTAAACAAAAAGTATCACAATTTCATGTAAAAATATCACATCAAGTATTATAGCTATTCATAAAAGTATTATAAATTGCATAAAAAGTATTAAAATATAGTTAAGAATTCACAAATTCATGTAAAAGTATTACGAAACTATATGATCGTACTATATAAATATATTATAAATTACAGACTAGTACCATAAATTTATTTAAAAGTATCACAACTTTAGGTAATAGTATCACATATTATAACTTATGTAAAAATATCACAACTTGAGTTATTTTTAGGTAAATATATTGCATATTATAGTTGTATATCGAGTATTGATTAAAGTAGATTTGTCCTTATTTTTATTGGCTTTTTAGTTCATTTTTCTATTTGTTTTTGGTATAAGTTGGATGATTTAAGCATAATTCCGTAATTTTATAATTCCAGCTTATTTTACCGCATTTTGATCTTAATTGATGCAATTAGGTGATGTTTCGTTGTTTTTCACCTTACAGCTAAATAACCGGAAGAGTTTAGCACGTAAACGACGAAGTTCGATGTTCAAGAAGTAGAAGAACAAGCTTTCCGGTGAAACGAGTAGCAAACGATCGAGAAATGGAGACCGACGCTGCAGTCGCGTGTCGACTGACGCGACCGTCGATGCACCGTGAGCGGCCAGCAGCGAGTCATGACCGCGTCAGTCGACGCAACGTCGATGCTACGTTCTGAAGCGTCGATGTCGACGCACCAAGGTCGACGCAACGTCGACGCTAACTGCTGAAGCGTCGATTGTCGACGCACCCCGTCGACGCACCTGCCAAGCCGACGCGCACACCTGCCGACCAAGTCTGCCGAGTCCTGCCGAGCACCAGCACGCGTCAGTCGACGCTACGTCAACGCACCGTCGACGCGACGGCCCAGAATTCGGATTTTAGGTTTCTTATGCGCCAAGTCATGCAAAAATCTATATAAACCCTCATTATTTCGGATTTTAAAAGAAAAACGACCTCCTAGGGTATTTTAGCTTATAATAACAATAATTCACATCTCATAACGAGATTTGAAGACGGAGATCAAGGATCGAAGAACAACGCGTCCAAAACGTCGAATTCGAGTTCGGGATTCATTCTTCGCCCAAGATCAACGTTCAACCTCTGGAATAGCTGGAGCTTTTTACTGCTTTCATTAGTTCCAATAAGTTCTCTAAACTCTTAGTTAATTTAGTAGTTAATTTCTAGTTTAATTGTTAGTTTAATTCTTAGTTAATGCTAGAACTAGTTTAATTAGTTTAATCGTTTATGCTTGTTATTGGATATTGGTTAATTTAGTTGATTTATGCGATTGATTTATGCTTAGTTATTCGTTAATCTTAGATTCTTATGATTCATTGCTTAGTGATAATTTATTATATTCATGCTTTTAGATTCGTTGAATTAGTTCTTAGTTCTTGAGTTCAAGTAGTTTAATTATTGCTCGTAGTTGATAATCTAGTTAGAATAATTAGTTTAATTAGTTTTAGTTTAATTATTGCTTTAGTTATAATGATCAATTCAATCTATTCAAAACCCCAAATGTATATGTATGTTATTCGTAATTGAGAAAAACATTCGAAAGACCGAACAGTTGTTTCCTCGAGAGATACGACTCGAGTCAAACTCATCACCCTACAGTTACCTCGTACACTTGCGAGCAAACTGACGTGCTTTTAAATTAATTTATTAAAAATGGGGTGCACAAAAGTTTGAGTCAAAAATTTGGCGCCGTTGCCGGGGAAGCAACGAGTAGGAATTAAAGATGTTTTTCGTTTTATTTTCTTTTGATTTATTAGTTTATTTTTATTTTTACTTGGTCTTTGCCATTTGGTACGTTGATGTATTGTTGAGTTTATGCAAGGAAGGCGATCACTTCAACGCGACCTTGTACCATTCATTGACAACATCCACCGTTCAAACCCACCGAGACCAAGACCCGTTCTTATTTCCGAGGACGATTCCTCAACAGCAACTGATTTCGCTTGCGATCGAGCTTCCGACATTATGTTAGAGGCAAATCCGATTCGAAACGGCGATTCACCACCGAGATCACCACCACGCCCCATCATTGCGAGACAAGATGCGGGGAGAAACGAAGGAGTCGACCAGCAGCAAAACGTGATCGGTCACCAACCCAACATGGCGAATGTGAGGCACAACGAAGAGATGAACAACAATGCTATTCGCCAACACAACATCGAGAACGTGGCAATTAGGAACGAAGATTTTCTACAGCATAACGCGTATGCTGACAATCAAAGGCACGTGAATGATTGGTTGGAGAATCAAGATCATGGTTACGAGCAAAATAACTTCAGAAGGAGATACGAGCGCGAGCACCATTACGCGCATGACGACCACTATGAGAGAGCTAATGACCGAGTTAGGGAACCAAGGGGAGATCGAGCGCCTCGACAACGAGATTTGGCACGCCCGAAGGTTGTGCTTTATGGGTCTGCTATTGTTCTTGGCCCGACTGCAAGGGAAGTAGAGATTAAACCGCATCAAATTAATTTACTTCCGACTTTTCACGGAAATGCCCACGAAGACCCTTTAGCGTTTTTTGAACTACTTTATCGATGAAGTGGGCAGATTTGTAGGCCATGGCCTAAACCGGGAGGAGATGCAAATGATTTGTTTCCCCTATAGCATGAAAGACAAGGCGAAGACATGGTTACTGTCCTTAGAACCAAGATCATTAACTGATTGGGAGATGATAAGCGAGAAGTTCCTGAATCAATACTATTCGGCACAAACAACGGGCAAATTCGGAGGCAGATTGCTAACTTCGAACAAGTGGAGGGAGAATTATTTCATGAAACATGGGAGCGTTACAAATCACTTTTACAAGCATGCCCCCATCATAGCTATTCCCCGAGATAATTAATCAGTTTTTCTTTGATGGTTTGTCGCCCATGGGGAAAAGCCAAGTTGAAATAGCAGCAGGAGGAGATTTTGATGATTTAACGGCCCGCGAGGCAAAATGAGTATTGGAGAAACTGAGTGAAAAGTCTAGAGAAACCAACTCTCGGCCTCGTAAATTGAAAGTTAATGAGATTTCCATCCCTGATCCTGACTTAGATGATGGAAGATTAGTCAAAGCAAAGTGCGAAGAGATATTTGAGGAGAAATTGGCAGCTTGGAAGGCCGAGCGGGCAAGCAAGGCCTCTTTGAAGAAGACTAATGCGATGTGTCACCAATGCGGATCCCCCGAACATTTAGCCGATATGTGCCCATTCAACAACGAACAACGAGGGGACGTCAACGCCATCCAGCACTATTCGAATCAACAACATTCGGGGCAGAGACCACCACACATGCAAACACCTGCTCAGTCGACTGATCAACTTTTAGTCTGGCAACAGAACTAAGTTGCCAAAACTATTCGGAACCGAGACGGCCTTACACATGTTCAGGAGGAAATGAAGGGAGTTCGAGACGATATGAAAGAATTGAGAACGATGATGGCTGAAATGGCCAAAAGCACTCTTGAAAATTCGTCAGGACTAAGAAGATTGGAGTTAAAGGTGGGACAATTGGCAATTGACATGGCATCATTGAAGAAGGAGAAAAATACTCTTCCAAGCCAAACGGAACAAGCCTCGGCAATTCATGTGCTGAGAAGCGGGAAAGAAGTGGATAACTGCATCGAGCTAGGAAAGGAGGGAGACAAGAAAGAGACCGAGACCCAACCTCCGGGAGCAGTGAAGAAAAAGAAATCGACAGCAACTGAAGACTCCATCGATGCACCACCAAGGAATTTGACCATTTATGATCACGTTCTCTTCCCAAGTCGCCGTCGTCCGGCCAAGGAGAATAAGAGATTCATGGAGCTATATAATTTATTGAAAAATGTCAATATTAACCTCCCCCTGATAGAGGTGATAAAGACAATGCCCGTGTTTTTGAAGTTTTTCAAAGATCTAGCATCAAAGGAAAGGCGTTTGGCTACAAATCAGCCTGTAGCTTTGATAAGAGAAGTTGGAGATATGTTTAAGCAACCATTGCCACCTAAAGAGAAGGATCCCGGGAGTTTTTGCATAACTATTTCTCTCGGGAATGGACAAACGGCAAGAGGGATGCTCGATCTTGGCGCTAGCATAAATTTGATGCCCCACTCAATTTACAAGGAGTTTGACCTAGGACCGCTGAAGCCAACCACGATGAAATTACAATTGGCGGATAGAACGATAAGGCTACCCTTGGGGATTGTGGAGGATGTCTTAGTACAGGTAGACAAGCTAGTTGTTCCGGTCGATTTTGTCATTATGGATGTTGGTGACGTACACAGCGAGAACCGAGAACACACCATTTTGTTAGGACGTCCGTTCATGTCTACAACGTGTACGGTGATCGATGTAAACGAGGGAAGGGTGACTATGTCCATATTGGGCGAAACGGTGACGTTTTCACTTCAAGATTTTCACAAGAGTCCTGCATCGTCTGTTAAGAATGATTGTTCTACTATTGATTTAGTAGATTCTTGCGCGAATGAGCTCTTGATCATCGGCACGATTGAAGAGTTTGATAAAGTAGAGGCATTTGATGATGGATTGCCCATGCGGTTTGACGTACCTCAAAATTAGCCAAAAGTGGAGTTGAGACCACAACGAGATCGTTCGAAGTTTGAACCAAGAGAAGAGATGAAGCCAAGAGAAGATGCCCTCGATCCCTACAAGAATTTTAAACGTACGAAGAAAAAGGGCAAGGCTAATAGCAAGGATTGGACAGCGAAGAAGAAGAATTCGAATGAAGTTTTTTACGAGAAGTTGAAGGTTGTCAACTAGTGCTGTATAATTCCGATCGTAAGTTTGATCCAACCAAGTTTGAAGTCGCATGGAGTGGACCATTTTTAATAAAAGAGATGGATGAGTATGGTGTAGCCACACTGTACGATGAGAGTGAGAAATCAAGTTTCCAAGTCCACAAGCATCGACTTAAGCCTTATTACGAGAAATGTATGAAGAGTCGAGATAGGAGCAAGAAGGAGTTCGTGGACCCACCCCGAGCTAGAAATTGATCAAGCAATTGCGTCGAGCATATGACGTTAAATGTTGCGCTGCTTGGGAGGCAACCCAAGCGTTGGTTAGTTTTTGTTTTATATTCTTTTATTTTATTTTTATCTTTTTATATTGTGTCAATTGCCGTGGTATGTTTATGTGTGTGTTGATGTGCAGAAAATATGATAAATCACTTATTCTGGACAACGGTTATATAGCGGAAGCTCGCTACCGCAAGGCCTTACCGCTAGTTTCACTCGAGTCGTTAACGATAACGATCAACCACTGAACCTACCGCTTACAGCAGCAATCATGGATTACGATGATTTCGTCGATCGAGGTCGCCAATCTGACCCAAGTTAGCCGCAGTCCGGCAACCTTTTGATGAGCTGCAACCCAGCCATTTACGACGTTGGCCGCAATCCGGCCATTTTAAATCCAAAAAGACGTGCCACCGGGCACTTGCGCGTCGCAATTGATCACAATCATGTTTTGTTTGTTTATTTTTGTTTATGTTTATAGGTTTGTTCGGGACAATCTAGTCACGCGATCTAAGACGAAGGATAATTGCATATGCGTTTTTAGAGAGACTCGGCCATCGAGTTCAGGGATGTTTTCTTATCTCCCTTACTCTTATTTTCTTTAATATTTATGACAATCAGGAGATTGCCAGGTTTTTAGGGAGGGGGGTGGTTGAGTATGGTTTATATTTAAAGTGCAATTTGATGTCTTTTGTTTTGAAATGCATATTTTTGATGTGATTGATCGCTATTTCTATGCTTATTTGTGTTTGTATGGCATGCCTGTCGAAGTTGACTATGTATGATTATTTATTTTCGTCTTTGAGCGTGCATAAGTGCATAATTTTTCAAAATTCATTATTATATATTGTAAAATGGTACTTGGACGCAATCGATTTCGCAAAACCTTAAAAGCAGCGTCATTTCAAAATTATTTTCATGCAAAAAGCCAGCGAGTAGCCTGAGTGATTGTCATCTTTGCATGTGCTTGAATAAGTTTCAGTCTTGATATCTCTTTGATACCACTGTGTGTAGTTGACTATGAAAATGAGGTTAAGGCACATATAAAACCTTATTCCGGCCATATCCATATATTTTTAGCCACTATAAATTACAAATGAGCCAATCATAGCCAAATATCCATGCCTATAGCCTTGAGTGTTTTTGAGACGACCCCTACAACCCATTAAAAGCGTAGGGTAGGAGTTCGTATTTTTATTGGTTATTTAAATCTTGAAAATTTTTATTAGGAATTTATTATTTTTGTAATTAAGGACCACCATCCGAAAAATAAAAAAAAAAGGAAAAAAAATTAATACCCCATAAAAAAAATAATAATAATAATAAAGGGGGAAATAAAAAAAATAAAATAATAAAAAGATAGGATGGTGGATAAGTTGATTAATTGCCTACGCGCTTGTAAAGGCTTGAGTCTAATTGTTTATTTTATGAAGCCTAATGTTTAGAAGGCAAGAGTTGTGTAAGAAGATGTTATAAGCTTCAATTTTGCTTAAGTGGTTTGAGCTTTCAGTCGGTTTACGAGTTTTTGAGTTGAGGAATAGCCTATTTAAAGGCTACGTTATGAGTGTTAAGTGAGGTTTTTATTTTTGAGCGAGGTGAAGCGATTGCTTCTCGATTAGATTAAGTTGAGTGAGCGATTAGCCACACGACTTATATATTCCACACCCGTCCAAAGAGCCTTACATTACAACCCGCAAAGACCTTACCGGTTCTTAGTTTAGACAGCACACTTAGTTTGCGATTGAAAAGAGATTGATTTTCTATGCTTACTTATTGTGCATGTAATTGTATGATTTGAGTGTATACACGTCCCATGCAAAAAATACTCGAGTGATTTTGAGCGTACTTATATATTATCCCTTGTGAGGAAGCATGATTTTATTTTGAAGCGACAATGTAATAATGGTCAAGTGTTTGACGTTGCGTGACTTGTGCCTATATTTTCAAAATTACGTATGTAGCATAGCACGGCTCTTTGCTTGAACATATTTTCATTCTAGTTATACTTCGAAATTATCGTTTGTTCGAGGACGAACAAACCAATAAAGCGTGGGGTAGTTGATTAGAGTAGACTTGTCCTTATTTTTATTAGCTTTTTAGTTCGTTTTTCTATTTATTTTTGGTATAAGTTGGATGATTTAAGCATAATTCCGTAATTTTATAATTCCAGCTTATTTTACCGCATTTTGATCTTAATTGATGCAATTAGGTGATGTTTCGTTGTTTCTCACCTTACAGCTAAGTAACCGGAAGAGTTTCGCACGTAAATGACGAAGATCGATGTTCAAGAATAGAAGAACAAGTTTTCCGGTGAAACGAGTAGCAAACGATCGAGAAACGGAGACAGACGCGCAGTCGCGTCGACTGACGCGACCGTCGACGCGAGCCGTGTCAGCGAGTCATGATCGCGTCAGTCGACGCAACGTCGACGCTACGTGCTGAAGCGTCGATGTCGACGCACCAAGGTCGACACAACGTCGACGCTAGCTTGCTGAAGCGTCGATGTCGACGCACCCCGTCGACGCACCTGCCAAGCCGACGCGCACACCTGCCGACCAAGTCTGTCGAGTCCTGCCGAGCACCAGCACGCGTCAGTCGACGCTACGTCGACGCACCGTCAACGCGACGGCCCAGAATTCGGATTTTAGGATTTCTTATGCGCCAAGTCATGCAAAATCTATATAAACCCTCATTATTTCGGATTTTAAAAAAAAACACGACCTCTTAGGGTATTTTAGCTTAAAATAACAATAATTCCACATCTCATAACAAGATTTGAAGACGGAGATCAAGGATCGAAGAACAACGCGTCCAAAACATCGAATTCGAGTTCGGGATTCATTCTTCGCCCAAGATCAACGTTCAACCTCTGGAATAGCTGGAGCTTTTTACTGCTTTCATTAGTTCCAATAAGTTCTCTAAACTCTTAGTTAATTTAGTAGTTAATTTCTATTTTAATTCTTAGTTAATGCTAGAACTAGTTTAATTAGTTTAATCGTTTATGCTTGTTATTGGATATTGGTTAATTTAGTTGGTTTATGCGATTGATTTACGTTTAGTTATTCGTTAATCTTAGATTCTTATGATTAGTTGCTTAGTGTTAATTTCTTATGCTCATGCTTTTAGATTCGTTAATTAGTTTTAATCTTTGGTTGCGTATTATTGATAGATTACTTATTGCTCGTAGTTGATAATCTAGTTAGAGTAATTAGTTTAATTAGTTCTAGTTTAATTACTGCTTAGTTCGTAATGATCAATTCAATCTATTCAAAACCCCAATTGTATATGTATGTTATTCGTAATTGAGAAAAACATTCGAGATACCGAACAGTTGTTTTCTCGAGAGATACGACTCGAGTCAAACTCATCGCCTTACAATTACCTCGTACACTTGCGAGCAAACTGACGTGCTTTTAAATTAATTATTAAAAACGGGGTGTACAAAAGTTTGAGTCAAGTATTATAAGATGTAGTGTGATATTTTAACTATGTTACGTGATTAACTTTTTGTGATACTTTTAATTACTTAGGTGCAGAAGGCATAATTATAAAAACATAAATTCAATTATATATAGATATTTGTGATATTTTAACTATATTCTATAGTATTTAATACATTTTCTATGATTCTTTATTTTTTTTTGTAAATAAAAACAAAAGGATTTAGATCTATTTGGTTAGGTGAATCGATGTAGTCGAAATTGACAGATTTTTTACTTTGATCTCAAATTTACGGTGACTGGAGTATTAGGTTGTAAAAGAAAAATCTTTTTTTGCCTCTCAATCTATTGCGTTTTCTCCCTTTGCCTTCCAAACTATAATTTTTCTTTTTAAATGTCTCCTGATACATAGAATTTTGACAAATTGCATCCTACTATTAGTTTTTCGACATAAAAGTGGCCGAAAAAGTTGTTTACGCTACGAAAAAATTTGTTTTTAAGTTTTGCAGGGGTTATTGACGTCGGTTTAAGTTGAAATTTTGTGTGGTGACTCCAAAAAATGAAAGGAACTCAATGAAGTCAAGGAGAGCCGGAACGAAGCACCTGAAGTTGCTGAATAAATGTACAATTTGTAACTAAGGTTAGAATTTCAGAGCGGTTATCGCCATCGCATAGGGCTTAAGTTTTGCGTGGAGGTTCTAAAAAACGAGTGCAATCCAACGAGATTAACGACGTCCAGAACAGAGTACTGGAAGTAAGTTCACTAGAGTAATCTTTCACTTTTTTGAAAGAATCACAAAACTGAAAGATTTCTCCGGTGAACCTACTTCTGGTGCTCCGTTCCAGCCTATGTTGGTTTCGTTGGATTCCTCTCATTTTTAGAGCTTCCACGCAAAATTCCAGCCTCATCCAACGCCTATAACCCCACCAAAATCCTAAATCTAGTTACAAATTTGTACATTTATCCACAACTTTAGATGCTCCATTTCGACTTGGTTCTGTTGGATTCCTCTCGATTTTTTTGAGTCACTACACAAAATTTTAGTTCAAATCGACATCAATAACCCCGTCAAAACCCCAAAATAAGCTTTTTCGTCGCGTAAACAGTTTTTTCGGCCACATTTCTATCAGAAAACTGATATTAGGAGACAATTTGTCAAAATTCTATATATCAAGATGTATTTTAAAATATATATATATATTAAAAGGTAAAAAATAAAAACATGATAAATTGGGAAAAAGATTTATCCCATTATAAATTTAATCTCAAATTTCAAACAAAAGAGATGAAACGATAAATATCACTTATGTGACTTGTATTAGAGAGAGAAGCATAATACTTTAATTTTTCTAAATTTATTAAATATTCCTTTCGTTCCAAAATGATAATTTTGCGGTTGATTTCACACATATTAAGAAATGAGTAGTTTATATAGTTAAGTTATTAATTTAGTTAGTATTTTTCAATTATACCTTCTTGGATTTATTAATGTCAATTAATAATTATAGAAATCAGTGTTGGAATTAGTATATTTGTTATTGGAATAATAAGATCTTACATTGTAATCATCAATTTTTAATTTACCATGTAGAAAACTAGTATTTTAAGAATATTAATTAAGAGTATGTCTAAAATAAAAATTTAATGATAGATTAAATATAGTAACTGAACTATTTTTGTGGGACGAACGAAAATAAAATATTGGACTATGTGTGTAATACGGATAGAGAGTAAATAGATTGGAGTCAAATGATAGTATGATATAAAATTATCTGTTTGTATGAGATAGATCCCATTGAGACATATATTCTATTTAATATAGCGTTTTATCTTGTATTCAAGTTTTTGTGTGTAAGATCATTTTATAAAGATCAAGTATCCATGTTTGAAAATTAATAAAATATTAATATACATGATAATAATTGTTGTGGTAAAAATACTCCTCGAAATAATATCGGATCCATCAGTTTACTATAAATAGACTAAGCTGCACTAAGACAGTGTCACGTTCATCGATAACGACATATAGCCTACAATACCATCGATTTTTGGCGGTTTGTCTATTTGTCAAACTGATCAAACTTTTATTGTAGCACGCCTTTCTAAGTTCTACATATAGACAATTATTTTATGATTTCAAAATATTTGTCGGCTTTTTTGGATGACTTAATGATAAAATAACTGTCGAATACTGATTGAAAATCGGTGGCCAGGATTTCACTGGTCCTAATTTTATCTATTTATTTCATGTGTTTTTTTAACGCAAATTTATACGAGTGTTCTACTCCCTCGTCTTTCTTGGAGTCATTCTCATAGTGAACATATCAAATAAAAAAAGAAAGAAAAAACAATAATTTTATTTAGCTCCCCAAAACAAACACACAGACAGACACATAGAGAGAGAGAGAGAGAGTAAATGGAGGATAACCAAAGTTGGGACATGAAGAAGAGTGTTGAAAATCCACCAACGAGTAGTCTTGAGATATCTAATGGTACCCATGAGCTTCTTAAAAGAACAGGTAAGAATTATATATCAATTTAACGTACTTAATTGCATACAACACGAGATTCAGATTTTCTGTTACACATTCCTATTTTATTTTGTAATTCGGATGAGTTACGTGTGTCGGTCCATGTATTGAAAACAAAGCATTATTTGTAATAAAATAAATAGAATTATAGTTAATTGTCATTTTTACATTTGGGGCCGATGCAAAACATGTTTCTAAGTTAAGAAATATGGTGAAACTGTTGAATGGGCTTTATGGTTATGGCAGGGACAATATGGACAGCAGTAGCGCATGTGATAACAGGAGTAATTGGGGCGGGTGTGTTATCTCTAGCATGGAGTACGGCCCAGTTAGGGTGGGTTGCAGGCCCATTAGTCATAGTAATCTTTGCGGCCATCACTCAGGTTTCAACTCTACTTGTGTGTGACTGCTATAAGTCGCCGGATCCGGTACATGGCCCCACCCGGAACAGGTCCTTCATTGAGGCTGTCAAGTTTTACTTGGGTAGGTTTGTTTTTCTTTTCTCTACTCATTTTTCAATTCTTGTTTTTTTAACGTTCTATCTTTCTTTTAATGATAATGAACATAGATCAAGATAGTCGTTTAATATGTATAGATATTAATACAAAACAACTAGATTGTGTTTTAATAGAAGGTTAAGCTTCCAAATCGAGCTAGGGTAAACAAATTTATATTTAAAAGTGATGGGAGTATGTTTTGTTTGGTATTTGGAGTTAGTATTGAACAACATTAAACAAGAATCGGTTGTCTCCACAATTGTTTATGAAAATGCAAGTTTGGGTAGTGTACTCTTTGTTCGATTTTGTTGGATTTGTAAAGTCACTTGAAGTTAGGCTATTGGATTTATACTTTTCAGCATTGTCAATAGTCAATGATTTAAGTCTTGTTGTTTTGCTTGTGTTCTTTTTATTTTGTTTTGTGTTTTTGTTGTTTGTCTGGACCAACCTTGTTGATTGATTCTCTGGTCTTATCTGTAATTTTTGATGTATGACTAGTTAGCCTCTGTTTTTTTCTTTCTTGAGTTTATACACACACAAATAAATATATAGATAGATATAAAAGCGTGTTTCGTGGTTAAAAAATCTCCCTAACTTGCATGGTTGTGAAATTTAAAAAGAAAATTGTAAAACACTTATTTTTCACCTTTTCAATTATCAGTCACATCCAATAATCATTTTACTAAATAAACATCATTATCAACTGTTGTCATCACTCCATCATATGACATAATAATATTCGTGTCTTGAATTTTTCAAATTTCCCATAAATATCTAATTGACATAAAAAAAGAAAAATCACATCAATTATCACCATCACATTTCATCATGTAATCCTCACAATTATTCTCATTTTTTCAAAAATTTTATTCAAAAGTAAAAATAAGAGAAACTAGAAGCCAACTAGTCACACTTTTAGGAAGATGTCTACTAATATTTTTTAAACGTAACATTTAAGTATTACAAATAATCAGCACTTGTGAAATAAAATGAACTTTATATCGATGAAGAAGAATACTGTAGAGGATTGTTGAGCTATTAGGATTTACAGGTTTATTAATAAGCTGAGTTATCATTGTTATAGTTAGGGGCATTAATCCAAAAAGGTTTTGGTCATATACACTACTTACAGTTGTCCATATAATCAATTCACTTCCCAGGTTTTAGATACATGTATCATGCATGCAACTAAATCATTACCACGCACAGAAAAGTTTGAGCCAAGGGCAATTTGACAGAATGAAAGGTTACAAATTAATTATATAATATGGACACGAAGGAGATTGTGATCTCTGGATATGTCTTGTAATATGAATCTCAATTTCCTTTTCACTCACAATTTTCATCTGAATCATCTTTACCAACTACTTTTCTTACACAAGAGATGCCAAGTAATCAATTTTCAGCTTAGAAGGAGAATTTACAATCAGACAAACCTTTTGTAGTGATGCAATGAGAAGAATTTAGGGAGAGAAAGAAGAAACCCACATGTCTTAATGATTATGTGACAAACTCGCTAGTCTATGATCGTACTCTTTATATATCTCCATTTACAGTGAACCAGTTTCATATTCACAAGGAGTAAGAAATCATATATATGTGGATAGAAACAATGAATAAGGAGCCTACCGCATTGCCACCTAGAAAAAGAGCTATAGGATCTAAATAGGTATATATGATCAAGAGAAATCCAGATGGGAGCATTGAGAGATATAAGGCATATCCACCTGTAGAAGGAGTTGATTTTATTTAGAGCTTCTCACCAGTGGCCAACTAATCTCTATCAGGTTTGTGCATTCTTTTTGGATTTGTTGACATATGTAGATGTGCTTATTATTGGGAGTTTTTATGAGTTCATTTCTTCCTCAAAGGCATTTGCGTGATTTGTTTAGTATTAAGGACTTAAGCAGTGCAAAGTACTTTCTTGGGTTAGAGTTGCTTAGGACAACTGATGACACTCATTTATGTCAGAGGAAATACATTTTGAATTTTCTAAAGGACACAAGAATGATGGGATGTACCTCTGTCGTTACTCCATGGGATAGTATATACATTTTCTCACAATAACTCACTGGGATGCAGTTATTGAGATATCTGAGAGACGAACCTGCACTTGGATTATTCTGTCCCACCGGTGTATCAGATAATTTTGAGGCTTATTGTTATGCGGATTGGGCAACCTGCCTCATCACAAGAAAACCCCTTACTGGTTATTGTGTCTTTTATGGTGATGCATTGATACTTTGGAAAACAAAGAAGCAAAGAATTGTATCAAAGTCTTGGGATGAAGCAGAATATAGGTCCATGGCAGCTACTCTACAATCTCAGTCAGGATCTTAGCTTGAAACCTACATTACCAATTCCACTTTGGTATCACTACCAATTCATTTTTTCCATGAATGTACTAAACACTTAGATATTGATTTTCAGATAGTCAGAAATAAGTACAAAGAAGGGTTCATTGATCCAGGCCAACATTTCCACTGGGGGTGTTGAGCTATTAGGGTTCACAGGTTTCATAATAAGCTGAGTCAGCAATGTTAGTTAGCTAGTTATCTTAGTTAAGTAGTATTAGCCACTCTTGAGAGCTTGCTTTCCCCGCTCGTTGGAGCGCGTCCGCGTGGGAAAAGCTTATCACCGTTCTCAATCCCTGCCCCCTCCACGTGCTCTATTGTCTCAATAGAGTTTTTAAAACATACATAAAAATGGATAATTACAAAAAAATAATAATAATAAAATAAAAAAAATCATAGGCTACAATATAAAAACCTCAAGAAAACTCAACAAGTTTCAAAATTATGGAAATACTCAAATCATTTTATATTACACAATATATATTACTATACTAAATATATCACATAAAAAATAAATATATATTATATATGTCAATATATAAAAATATATCAGAGTGCACCATACTAGGCTGTATACCATTTGTGTACAACGAGTTGAAGTTTCGGAATTTGGCAATGTCATTATTCAATTTATAATTACATCCCTTAAGTTTTCTAAATATTAGAAATAGTCAAGTTTTCTTATTACATTTGATAGTTGCATGCTCAACTTTTCTAGATAGTACAAAAGGTTTGCAATATTTGTAATGTGTTTAAAGACGTGACGTACGTAATTGTAAAATAATAATAATAACAATAAATTTTGTCAAGTCAACATGAGGTTGGAGTAAAACCTAAAATGTAAAAAATGCTTTCTGTAATTCTGAAACTTGTTTGCTTTCTTTTTTTGAACAACCCAATAACATCTTTTTTTTTTTTTAAACCTACAAAAAATGATAACTTGATGTGGTACTTAAATTTGATGAACAACTTATAAAGGATTTCAGGGTTGATTATCATTTGTTTCAGGGACAAAGAAGCAAAGAATATGTGCAATATTTGTGCTGGAGAGCTTCTATGGATGTGGAATTGCATATACCATCGTTACGGCTTCCAGTGTGAAGTAAGCAAATGCTTCTGAAATTACCTCATAATCCATAAAACATTATTCTAGAATCACATGTAAACTATTAAATTGTGCAGAGCCATTCTACGGTCAGATTGCTACCACGACCAAGGCCGCGATGCGGAGTGCAAGTATGGGGACAACACATTTATGCTGATGTTTGGGTTAACTCAGATTATAGTGTCGCAGATACCAAATTTTCACAACATGGCATGGCTCTCTGTTATTGCCGCAATTATGTCCTTTTGCTATGCTTTTATTGGGCTTGGACTCGGCTTTGCAACAGTTGTTGGTACAACTCTTACTCACAAAGGGTATTTTTGTAATTATCTCTACACTCTAACTCCATGTATTGTTTCTCTTTTCCCTTTCAGAAAATAGGGAGGTTAAGGGAAGCATAGGAGGCGTCCCAGCACATAGTTCTGCACAAAAAATGTGGCTAGTTTTTCAGGCGCTTGGAGACATTGCTTTTGCATATCCCTACACACAAATTGTCCTGGAAATTCAGGTCACTTTCCAAACTAACACAATTAAAAATAAAAGAATATCAATAAAAATAAATAAGATTGACAAATTTAGCTTTTGTGGGGTGAAGGATACTCTGAAGTCACCCCCACCGGAAAACCAGACAATGAAGAAGGCAACAATGGCTTCAATACTCATCACCACTTTCTTCTACCTTTGCTGTGCTGGCTTTGGATATGCAGCTTTTGGGAACGCCACGCCCGGAAATCTATTAACAGGGTTCGGATTCTATGAGCCATATTGGCTTGTGGATTTTGCTAATGCTTGCATTATTCTACATCTTGTGGGAGGATACCAGGTACCACATATGCACATACATATGTCAAATATATAAAATTAACGACCTAACAAGTTTGTTACTTCAGGTTTATTCTCAGCCGGTGTTCGCATACGCGGAGAAATGGCTAGCCGGGAAATTCCCAGAGAGTCGATTTGTCAACAAATTCTACACTTGTGACCTTCGTTTGCTTCCGTCGTTTAAGCTGAATATGTTGCGGTTGTGTTTTCGAACCGCCTATGTTATGTCAACAACCGGCATCGCGATGAGTTTCCCTTATTTCAACCAAGTTCTTGGAATTTTGGGGGCACTCAACTTTTGGCCTGTTGCTATATATTTCCCCGTGGAAATGTATTTTGTGCAGTCTAAAACCGGAGCATGGACAAGAAAGTGGGTTGTTCTTCGAGTGTTTAGTGCGTTTTGTTTGGTCCTTTCGGTTGTGGGGTTGATTGGATCCATTGAAGGACTTTTGAGGGCCAAATTTAGCTAAGGGAATTTGCAGATTGGACATGGTCATGTTCCATTTTCTGTTTTATCTGGCGTTTTAATACACTGAATAAACAATTGTGTATAATTATGTTGCTGCGACAATTAATTACAAGATAGAATGGAAAATGGGATAAAATATCTGACGTGAAGAATTTGAAGTTTTCCTCTTGTTGAGGTTGTGGTGGTTGGCGCCGGCCCCGCTCTGCTTGTCTTTACCTTTAGATATTTATTTATAATATTACACTTCAATGAAAAATCAAATGACATAGGAGTATATAAAGTGAGGGGTTGATTCGGTTAAAACCTGTTGGTTAATTAATTAGTGGTTATTTATCGTCGGTTAAATTAATCGGCTAAATCTTAATCGTAACCGAATCGGCGGTGAACCGATTAAGGTTCCAGTTAAGGCGGTAAATTTTCTGCTAGATTCCTTATTTTCCTGGGATTGTAGTTCAATTGGTCAGAGCACTGCCCTGTCAAGGCGGAAGCTGCGGTAGTCGGAAAGAGTTCAGACTCTCTTTAAGAGTCCAGAAATTAAAATTAAAAGTTTTAATTTTTAATATTAGAATTAAAATCAAGTTCTTTTTTAAAAAAGATATTTTTTTAAAACTTTTTACTTCAAAAATTCAAATTTATCTTATTCAAAATTCATTTAAGTTCTCATAAAAGTTTTAATTTTTAATATTAGAATTAATTTGACTACGTATCTTCGTAGAAGAATCAAAGTCCACGTAGTTCGATTTTATTTATTTTTGATTAAAAATCAATTTTAAAAAAGGACTTGATTTTAATTCTAATATTAGAAATTAAAATTTAAAATTTTAACTTTCAATATTAGAATTAACTTTCTACGTATCCTCGTAGAGGAATCAAAATCCACGTAGTTCTTATACTTACCTTACTTACCTACGTTATGTGAATAGTGGAGGAGGCTCGTCTTCATTTATTCGTCGTTGTCGTTGCTTCCCGAAGTAGTGTCGTAATGGTCGCTCTCTTCACATTCATCCAATTGCATTTCTTATTCTCGTTTTTCACCTTTGACCCAATCATTCATTAAAATTTGATTTTCAAAATTTTTGGGCAATAAGTTAGACCGGCGATCATCTAACACAAACCTCCCGTGTTGAAAGTCTATTCAACAGAAATTGTTGAAACAGAAACAACGAGAATCTCCTTGACAATCCTAGAGAGTGTAGAAGAAATAGTGGTCACTTTCGACCAAAACTGCACAACATCGTTAGTAGTACCATCGGGCTTTTGGGGATAATTCTCGATTCAAAAGCCCCCAAAAATAACTTTCTAATTCCATTGTTCGACTAGCACTAGTCTTTTGCCGTTTTCGCTTCCTCAATCAATTTCGTATATGTGGCTAGAGCTTGTGGAGGGTTGTTGAACAATGGTCTTACATTAGGGGGGGAAGGGGAAGGGGAAGGTGACACATTAACTTCACTAGAAGATTGATTGTATTTATTAAAAATATGTAATAAAGATTATTTTACTAGTGCTTTTATTATATACCAGCAGTGCTTTTATTATACAATCACAGTGTTTTATTGATATTTTAGTTATATACACCAGCAGTACTTTTATTATACAATTCTAATGCTTTTAATCAAATAAGGAAATACACTAAAAATATGATCCATCCATTTAATTGGATTTAAGGCCCATAATTGACCCTAGGTTCACATATAAGGACATGGTTCCCATTTGAACCATGTCATCATATGCGAACCTGCGAGTTAGAGTTTTTATTATATACCACCAGTGTTTTTATTATGCAATCACATTGTTTTATTGATATTTTAGTTATATACACCAGTAGTGGTTTTATTAGACACTAGTTCGGTAACCCGCGTTTACGCGGGCATTGCTAAGAAAAGTATAAAAATATAATCTTTATTATAAAAAATTGTTAAGTTCATAAAGTAAATATTAAATAAAAAGTAAAAAAAAAAATCTTCACTTTAAATCTCAAAAAAATACCTTATAGACTATATTATTAATAACCCGAATGTTGAGAAATAATTTGTGAACTTCAAAAATCGAATTATTAATACAACCAAAAAAAGAGATATTATTCACTTAAATTTTGAAAAACTCATTGTAGACCGTATTATTGATTTTTTTCCCAAATCGACATTGTCGTTTTGAAGTGGACGCAAGTCCACTTCAAAAATATTACATTTTTATTATGTAAATAATTTTTTATATATGTAGCAAAAAGTGATTATACATTATTTATATAGAGATTAAGTTCTTAAGTAATATAAATACATGAAAATACGTAGCAATAATAAGTAAAAGTTTTATTTATTTCTATCGGTAAATGATTCTGTTCAATTGAGTCAAATTCACAATGTAGAATACCATATGATATTTTTGTAAAATCGATTAAATCTTGTAATCAAAATACAACATGGAAAATAAGGTATATGGAATGTGGAATAATTAATCGAATTCATTTATGAATATTATAGTTAATGATATCAAATCACGGGAATTATTAATCAATACGATAATAATGACAACCATAATTGATTTCAAAAACGGCTTTGAAATGAACCAAAAATCGTATATGGAATGTGGAATATTTATTTTAATCAATTGATGGATATTGTAATTAATGAAATATAAACATGGCAAAGATAATTTTTGGTCATCAATATGATAAAAAAAATATGCCACTATGTTAATATAATAAGATTGAATTAACAAATAGAATAATGAATATTTATTAAGATCTACAATCAATTCTAATTAAGATAAAAATTGTATGACTGATTGCATGGTCGTATTAATATATTCCATAATTACTTTGTAACCATAATCAAAATTAATCGAATTTAGAGGATTAATTCGATTACATTCTTGTCTCTTTATCTTGTTCAATATGATTATTACAATTTGTTGTTAATGGCTATATATGACAATATTACCATAATAAGATAATATTACGGTTTTTATACTTAATGTATTTAAATTAATTTTTGTAAGAATATATATGATCATAAGATTATATTATGATATTTATGCTATATGATCATAAGATTAATTAGTCGTTATATATGGTATACATATTTATTAAATTCGATTATATTCTCAATTTTTAGATCAGTTGTTACCATAACTACTATATGGCATTATGATAAAGTGAATTAGTCGTTATATATGGTATACATATTTATTAAATTAATGACATATTTAATATTAATAATGGTAGTGTTAATTTAAGATGTAAATAACAAAAAAAAAAAAGGAAAATTTGACTATGTATTAGGTGATTAACAAAAATGTTATAAAATTTAATTAATTGTTTTCCATAAATATTAGACAATTAATTCGATTTAGTGACTACATTTATGTAATAATTTTAGACATTACATAAAAATGCCATTTGAAGCAAATATTATGAATCCCCAAGCATAACTTAACCCGGTGCACATGTTTTAAAACCAAAAAAAGGCTAATAAATAAAAAAGAATCCACAAATCATTTCTCATCTCAATTCAAACTCATATTTATTAAATTAGTAAATAAATAAATAACACGTAATCTGGCAAAGAATACTTCAAAACGACAAAATAATTCCAAAAACTTTGTTATATGATTATACAAAGTAGCTTGCATTTCACAAATTCTAAGAGACAAGTCAAAGTACCCCGAAAAATGAATATCTTTTTCTCCAAGCAAGAATCATATAACAAAAAATAATAATAATAATAATAATAATAATAATAATAATAATAATAATTATTATTATTATTATTATAGTAAGAATCCTTGAAAAAAAAATTACATGAAGTAATAAGAAACAAGAAACTTATCATTACTAATATGAAAATCCCATATCCACATAATTTTTATTCTCACCATTAAATCTATCCACTGCAGCACTAATAATGTGCATTGTCATTTTACACCATTGCACCCATACCATTTCTCTATTTTGATTCAAATAATGCGGCATATCATATTTCGATTTTCGATTTTCGATTTTTTTAGATCGCAATTCAACATATCTGGATGCGGGTTAAAATATGGTATGTCGCATATTATCCAAACAGATATTCGTTGCAAAATACCCAGATCTAGATCGCAATTCAACAGATTTGGGTTGCAACGGAAACAAATCGCCAAGATTAAAAAAAAACAGAAGAAAAATGGTTGCAACATGAACAAATAAATTATCAAAATGAACAAAAAAATCGAAAAACTAACCATAGATTGATTAATCGGAAAAATCACAATTTTAAAAAAAGTTGGTAGCAACATCTCAGATTAACAGTTGTTTAATTGTGTTGAAATCTGGGAGAATCACTAAACGGCAGTATTAGGTTTTGGAGAGAATCAATGAACCAATTATACAAAAAAAAGGCTAATGAAAAGATAAGGGAAAAAATCGGTGGAAGCTGTTTTGGAGAGAGAGAGAAGCAAATATAACAAAACAAAATAAATGAAGAAATGAAAGAAAAAAAAGTGATATTTTATACCCTGGAAAAATTCTATGAAATGAATGATTTTATTCAAGAAAATGTGGGATTGCCACATCAGAAATTCACTAAACAACAATATGACACATGTCATTTGGTTGAATATATAGTTGACACATAAGCAAGATGTCAACAGAATTAATATATTGGGTTGATTCCTAATACTTTTAATCAAATAAGGTAATACACAAAAAATTTTGATCCATCCATTTAATTAGACCTAAGGCCCATAATTGACCCTAGGTTCACAAATAAGGAGATGGTTCTCATTTGAACCTAATCATACACACACACACACACACACACACACACACACATATATATATATATATATATATATATATATATATAATTCACATTCTAAATTACTTAATTGTTTTTGATAAATTTTATATCTCTTTTGCATTTCATTTATTTGCCCGTGAAAATTGCGGGCTTTACACTAGTAATTGTTGATAAATATTTACAAACAAAATTTGAAAATCAGTAAATACTTATAATATTACTGTTGATAAATTCAAAATTTGTCGAACTGGTTGGTATAACTTGAAATAAAAAATATTTTTGGGCAATTGCCAAATACTACATAAGAAAAAATATTTTTGTCAAATACTCTAACCAATTATATAAAATGTCAAATAGTTCAACCATAAATATACAATTACAAGGTTACCCCTATTAAGAATAATATAATAATAATATCAATAAATAACACACCATCACCACTACTCCATTCCACCTCTCGCCGACCACTTCCGCCGCCTGTCGCCGTCGCCGGATAATTTTCCGCCGAGTTTTTTTTCCCCTCCAGCAAGAATAAAGTAAGAAATCTCACTATAGAGTAAAAAAAAATTTTACTTTTTCATACACAAAGTATAAAATTTTCACTATAAAGTAGGTTTTTTTTCTTTTTTTTTAAAACATAATTTAAGAATATCTTTATTTTAGGAAATAAAGTAAGAAATTTCACTATGAATAAGAGTTTTTCTTACTTTTTCGAACATAAAATAACAAAATTTATTAACTTTTTGAACATAAAGTATGAAATTTCACTATAAAATAATATATAGTTGTATTAAATAAGAAATACATAATAATAATTTGCTATTAAGCAAGAATTCTTTTTTCTATTTTTTTTTTTTGGCGAAAACAAAAGTGTGTAATAAATAAGAAATACATATCAACCTTTGCACATCAAAGTAAGAAACTTTTGCAATCAAATAAAATACTTTTTGACATCAATTAAAGTTCGGACATATAGTAAGAAATATTTCCGGTGACTGAAAATATTTTTGGATGTTAAGTAAGAAATGTTTGGACATACAATAAGAAGTTCAGACATAGAGTAAGAAATGCAGACATATAGTAAGAATTCATTTGGGTTGAAAAAAAAAACTGACTACACTGACTCCATGGATATGTCGTAAGAAATTCAGACATATAGTAAGAAATCGTTTGGGTTGAAAAAAAAAACTGACTACACTGACTCCATGGACATGTAATAAAAAATTCAGACATACAGTGAGAAATTTTTTGGGCGAAAAGAAAAACACGTCGAAAATAAATTTCGGCAGCCGGAAAATATTTTCAGATGGTCGGGGAAAAAAATCGGTGATCGGAAAAAGAAATCCGGCGGTCGAAGAATTTTCTGGTCGAACGGCGATGAAGGGTGGTGGCCGGCGGCCGGCGGTGGCAGTCAAACTATTATTATTATTATTATTATTATTATTATTATTATTATTATTATTATTATTATTATTATTATTATTATTATTATATTAATAATAATATTATTATTATTAGTAGTAGTTTTTTTTAATAGTAAAGGTATTGTGATATACTCATATCACAATTTTAGACTATTTGACAAAAAGTAGACACTATTTGACTTAAAATTGGATGTAGGACTAATTGACAAACGGACCTCTACTTGGAGGACTATTTGACAATTTCCCCAAATATTTTTTATTCAGTCGGTAATTGTAAAATTATTTGACAATACGATTGCTATCAATAAATTATATTGGTAAGCGATAACTTTATTGGGGTAATTATTTTTTTCCCAAACAAACTATTGTATTTTGATAATTTAACATATTTGTTTTTTTTGTGACAAAACGTCATACAAATTATTTACAATTTAACTTATATGTATTTTTTTGTGACAAAACGTCATATAAATTATTTACAATTTAACTTATATGCCTATTTTCTCAGTTTTAGATTCAACCATGGATTCCTCTTCAAACAAATAGGATATAAGAAGGATATTTTTTTTACCCCCCAATGTATGCAGTTTTTCACTTTGTCCCCCTAAATTTTTTTTTGTTCCACTTTACCTCCTGATGTACAATAAATTTCGACGTTGCCCCCCAAATTTTATTTTCGGCAGAATATTCCTTCTAAATTCATTCAACGGGCAGTTGGAGGGTAAAGTGAAAGAATCTAATAGTTTGGGGGTAAAGTGCAAAAAATGTTATAGTTTGGGGAGCAAATTAAAATAATATAAATATTAAATTTTTATTTTAAAATTTTATATTTGAAAAAGATATATAATTTTTATCTTATACTCACACACACACAAAGTTGTCAATACAATTCCAATTTTAAAAAAAAAAAAATCATAAATTTCCAATTAATATTTGTAATTTTCTAAATATAAATATTGTTAATACAACTTTTATATTGTTAAATATGAAACACATGACTAAGTATTATGTAAATTATTAGGCTATGTAACATAATAATATATTATTATGTATTATGATTGAACAAAATAAAATAAAGGTGTATTTCGTATATGCATTATAATATTATGATATGAAAAATAAAATTATTATTCGATATTATTATTTGTATAAAAAGTGTGATTAAATACTATATTAATCATATGTACATTATTATATAAGATTATAATTATCGAATTATTAATATAATTAAAATCTTGATATTATAAGAGTTTAATTATATTAATCATTCGATAATTATAATCTTATATAATAATAATGTACTCATGATTAATATAGTATTTAATCACACTTTTTATACAAATAATAATATCGAATGATAATTTTATTTCTCGTATCATAATAATTGACATAATACTTAGTCATGTGTTTAATAATTAATAATATAAAAGAGGTATTGATAATATTTATATTTAGAAAATTATAAATATTAATTAAAAATTTATGGGTTTTTTTTTAATTTGGAATTTTATTGACAACTTTGTGTGTGTGTGAGTACAAGATAAAAATTATATATTTTTTTCAAATATAAAACTTTAAGACAAAAATTTAATATTTATATTATTTTAATTTACCCCCCAAACTATAAGATTTTTTGTATTTTACCCCCCAAACTGTAAAACTCTTTCACTTTGCCCCCCAACTGCCCGTCGATAGAATTTAGAAGAAATATTCCGCCGGAAATAAAGTTTGGGGGGTAACGTCGAAAATTATTGTACATCAGGGGCAAAGTGGAACAAAAGATATTTCGGGGGGTAAAGTGAAAGAAACTGCATACATTATTGGGGGGCAAAAAAAATTTATCCCATATAAGAATTATTGTAATTTTGTGGGCAAAATAGAATGACAATCTCACAAATTAATTATGCCAAGTCATCCAATTTTGGGTCACAATAATTACTCCCTCCATTTTAAATTAAGTACCGTTTTATAATTTTTTTTACCATTTTATTCTAATTTTATCCCCGTTTATTTTACGAAATATAAATAAGTTTATGGTAACAGAATAACTAAAGGGAAAGAATTGAAGTAATTAAATGAAAATATTATTAATTGATTGAGAATATATTAGTCAAATATTATATTTTTTAATTTTAAATAAAAATTTTAAAACGACACTTATTAAGAAATGAAAATTATAATTTAATGAAAAATCGTTGTTTTCGAGGAGATGGGCAGAAGGAAAAGTAGCTACTAGCTAAAGATAGATCATATGATAATAATTTATCTAAAAAGATAATTTACATAAATAAATGTGAAAACGATCTTTTTGCCCAACTTTTTATAGTGTTCTGGGGTGCTTTGGAGCTGGGTCGCCACATCATTAGACGGAAGACTTAAGAAAGATAATAATCTCTTTCACAATTAGATTGGGTTTTAATGACATTTTTGGACGGTGTCACTAGACTTAGTTCTGCAATTTAACCTTGTATACCCTTATATGTGTATACTAATCAACGTTTCGAATTTTCTTCTAAGTTGACATTAATCCTTAGTTAATTCGGTAATTGGCAATTTCTTTCATGCACGTCTCTAACTTTACTAATTTTCTTTGGAGCTTTGTATCATCACATCCTTTGTGTACATACAGTTTTATTTTAAACCGTAAATAAACTGTCGTAAAACAAAATTGTTTATTTTTTGAGAGTCCGAATAGCATTGAGAAATCCAAAGGAAGTCTTAGAAAGAGCTAACGTTTAGTTGGAAAGGTGTTTCTAGGCGTGGAACAAGTAATTTTTTTATTATTAGATCTCGTTTAAATTAAATGGGAAAATTATTGTACAATACAAATACATAATCTTTATTTACCATTTAATCCATTAACTTCTTTTATTTCCATATAATCCAAAATACTTCCTATTTAATTAAAACTTACATTTAAATTATGGAAAAATTGTCATAATCTCCAAATACATAATCCCCATTTACCATTTAATCTAAATACTTCCTATTTAATCAAAATTTACATTTAAATTATCAATACTACCCTTACATCATAAATACCCTAATTAACTTATATAATTATGCACACACTCTCTTTCCATTTCCTTTTTATCCGTCCCCAACTTTATCTCTCTCTAATTCATTATCTTTGCAAACTCCATAACTAACCAAATTACAAAACACCAAAGATCACTCAATTTCTTCTCCTCCTAAATAGCAGTCACTTCATTTCTTTATCTCTTCAATCTTCTGTAAGCCAAAATTCGCACACAATTTTTTTATTTTTATTTAGTAATTTCTTTGATTCTAAAAATCATTTTTGTTTATCCAGTTTTTGATATTTGACATATTGATTCTTGTATCTGTTTTTTTTTTTTGGATTACCAAAGCAGTGAAAACTCATAGCAGGGAAAATTGTTGCATGAGCCTCATAGCTGTTTTGCTTGTAATTGTTGTGTTTTTCTTTGTGTTTCTAGATAGATTTTTATATTGATTTTAGTAGTTTTGAGTCATTTTTCGTTAGGTTTTTAGGTCATTTTTCTTGTTTTCTTGTTTTTTGTGTTTCTTGTTAATTCTACGTTTAAATGGGTTAAATGGTTTCAATTAATTGGAGGTTTGGTGTAATTTTGGATTTTTATGTTTTAAAATTCCTATTTTTATAGGTAAAGACATTGAAGGCTAAAAGTACTAGCTAAGGCAAGCCAAACTTCAAGCTAAAAGACGCTCAAAAATACCCAAACATTCTGGAATAGTAGCCAACTCGCGCCACAACTCGCCAAGGTAGCTGCCAGCATCCGGCGTTTGCCAAAATACTCGCCAAAATTCACGCCAAACTACACACACTGGGTGGCGCTGCCCACACTGGGTTACCCAGTGTCCGAGCAACGCCTAGCAGGCAATGCGCGCAACTGCCGAGCGCGCCCGCCCACATCCCGCGCGCAACTGCCGACAGCGCCTGCCGCAAGCCGCGCGCAGCGCCCGTCCACACAGCGCCCGACGCTTGCCACACTTCTCGCCCAGGCGCTCGCCAACCCACTCGCCAGGCGCTTGCCAGGACTCACGCAAGCACTCGCCAGCCCAGCACCCAGCCCGCGCGCGCCCATGCCACACCCAGCCGCCCAAGCCAGCGCCCAGGCAGCCACCTACCGAGCCATGCGCGCCTAGGCTCGGCAATTGCCAAGCCATCTTGAGCCAAATCGAGCCCAGGGTCGAGCCAAGGGTCTAGGAAGGTGCCTCCAGGTCAAAATTGGTCAAAATCGAGATTTTCAAGCCTTAAGGGCTATTTTGGCCCATTTAAACCCAATTAAATGTAATATAAATAGGAGACTTCTTTCATTTTGTAAGAAAAACACCTCTCATTTTTCTCCCGACCCAAGCATGGGTTTGGGAAATAAAAATCCTCTCTCTAGTTTTTAAGATCTAATCTCTCTCTCTTAGGTTTTAGATTCAATTCCAAACTTTGATGTAATTTCTTTTCTAGATTTAGATTTACTTTCATGCTTGGCATTGGGTTTGTAAGCCTAAGAAGAATCCAAATACTCCTTTGGATTGTTACTTTTGATGAAATTTAATTCAAGCTTGTTACTATTTCCTTTAATTCAAGTAAGTTTCCTTTCAATTTCATGTTTTATTTTTTAATTCTATGCTTGTTCTTCATTTCCATGCTTTGTTCTTAATTTTATGCTTTTTGTCTTAGCACCTTGAATTCATGATGAAACTTATGAATTGGCTATGGAATCTAGATGATTGACACATCTAGATCATAGATCGGCTCTTGGATCGTCTTGATTTTGAGATTTTGCTATGCTTTATTTGCAATTTTATTTTTATGCATAGTTTTAGGTTAAATCTTAGATCTAGTCTTTGTTGCTTGTTATTTTCCTTAAAGTTTTGAACTTTAATGTTAATTTCCATTGCTCTTTACATCCATGCTTTCAGTTTTTGGTAATTTGCATTATTTAGGATTTTATGCATAGTTGTACTTTGTGCTTGCATGCTTGTACTTGGTGAAACATTGCATTTTCTTGCTTATTTTCATTACTTTCTTGCATTTACATATTGAGGCAACCGACGAGGCATTCTACCAACATGCAGTTTCAATTTCTAGGAAAGTTTAGATAGATTAATCGCTTTATTTTCATTTTCCTTTACTTTTCCAAGCTTGAAACACATTGAATACTTCAATTGAATTGAATTCCGATAATACCAAGCCATGAACCCGTTGATTCATTTCAACACCACTAAAACTCTACAAACAATAGCCAAAGCTCGACCTCCCCCATTGCTAATAATCCAAATAAGCAAAAGTGTCGGGTTTGATAGTTTCTTGGGCGTAAATGGTTCCTTGGGTGGTTATGGAGCTCCATATTCCTATCCGAACGTACAAGCTCCATATTCCTATCCGAATGTGCAAGCCTCGACTTTCGGATCGTATGGCTATGGTGCTCCACAAAATTATCCGAATATGCCGAGCCCGAATCCCGGCCTATATGATGGTTCTCTCACTTCCAATTTTGATTGTGCCCCATTTGGTGCCACCAATAGCACTCATGATCCCGATCCGTATGCGTACTTCGGAGGTTTGAGCTCCAATGACCAAAATGCTCCTCCCGCCCTCGATATTTCGGTGCATGCTCCTATTCCGCCCCCCGATCCGACTCTCTTGGCCATTTTGCAACAATTGAATTCGTTGACCATTACGTTGGCCTCACTTGCTAAGTGTGATGCTTTTGCGGCTAAGTGTGATGCTTTTGATGCTACAACGGACCAATTCGCAAGCGATATTGATATGCTTAAATGAGTTCATGCGGATTCCTTACTCATTGACATGCTTCAAGAATTAGTCGAAGATGCGTATATGGAGGCAAAGACCAATGAGGAGGTGGTTGGCCCGGTTGTCGATATAGGAGGGATGTTGTGAGGATGAGCCCCTTGTTTTCTTGATGAGCCCGTTGTGCCTCTATTTGACCCCATTTTGTGTGGAGATGATTCTCGATGTGTCGTTGGGGGCAACGACGACTTTTTAGAGGGGGAGGTGGGGGTTATTGATGATAAGCTTGGAGAAATAGACGATTATCTTGAGGAGGATGAGGAGAGCAAGTCGATTATTATCCTTGCGAACTCGCACCGGGAAGAAGGGGAGGAGAGGATGGTTGAAGGGTTTAAAATTCTTAAGGATGCCATTGAGTGGAGACCCAGAGTGATTGAGAGAGTTATCTCTTTGAATTTGATTCTTGATGAAATAAGGAGAGCTGGGATTTGGAGATTATTGTGGGATGGCTTGATGTTCGTAATTTCTCAAAGTGAGTGGGTGAAGCCCATTGACTTTGTACCAAAGACGAGCGGCATGTTCGGTGTTGAGGAATAAAAAGGAGAGTTGTTGGCCACGAGGGCTACAATGGGTTGGGGGACGTTGATCGATTTTAAGAAGTTGAGAGTGGCTACCAAGAGAGATCATTTCACTCCCCCGTTTATTGAGCACATGATGGACAAACTAGCCGGCCAATATTCCTTTTATCTTCTTGATGAGTCATCGGGTCATTTCAAAACCACCATTCCACCTGAGAATCTACCAATGATGACTCCCACTTGCCCGATTGGAACGCTTGCCGTCCAATATTTATATTGGATCTTAGACAAGATGTCGGGTCACTTTAAGACCACTCCCGACAAGGAGGATATTGTGTTGGTGGACCCTCCCATTATCTTTCCACCTTGATCAAAAGGGAGTACGTCGACCTAATGACGTAAAACAAGCGCTTCTTAGGAGGCAACCCAAGTTCTTTCCATTTCTTTCTTTCTTTTATTGAAAAATCCAAAAACATTCAAAAATCCAAAAATATTTGAAAAATTGAAAAACAAAAAAATATATATATGTTGTTGAGATTAGTGTACATATTTTTTTATGTTTTTGATTTTGAGTGATTTTCTTTTCTAGGTTTTATTTTCCGACGTCGACCATTGGACGATTGATAAAAGTGGTAGCGTTTATGAAGTCGGAAGATGCTAGCCATGCTCGGTTTTTACTTGAATTGCTTAGATGCCTAGGTGGACCCCACCGAGATCGACCAAAACTCGCTCGGTTGAGGAAGTTTCTATTCACCCCCCACCCCCTTACTTGACTTTCATTAAAATGCGGGTAATGCATGGTTTAAGTGTGGGGTGGGTGGGTGGTTAGGGTCCCGGTTTTTGTCGAGCATGTTTTGTTTTTCTTAACTCGAGCCTTGGCGAAGTGACACATTCTTGGAGAAGTGACGCTTACTATTTGCATATTATATGGTTGAGTCGTTTGAGTCCTTATTACATCGTTGAACAACTCCACGTACTTGGAAGTTTGAATAGTTTACTTGTCGAGTTTTTGCATGTTTATGGCCTCTAGTGTAAGGGTTGAATTTTTTGTGCTTCGTCCAAAACCCGCCTATATATATATATATAATCAACATTTTATCGTGAAAAGATTGCAAAGTTCTAAAAGCTCTTTTGATCTCGCTCCCAAATTCAGTGCAAAATATTGAGTAGCCTTGTGTGATTTATCCGGCTTGCTTGCATTTTTTATGGAAATTGCATTGAGGAGGTTTGACTTTTCTCGTACATGATTGAATTCGAAAATGATCTCGAGGCACATATATCACCCTTGTTCCGGCCATATCCTTAAATTTAAGCTACTTAAAAATCCCAAATGAGCCCCTTTGAGCCTTTATCCCATTTCTTGTTAGCCGAGCTCGATTTTAGCTCTTGTGTCTTCATAATTGTGAGGTGAGAGAGTTTATTGTTAGTTGACGAGAGATGTGAGGGAAATAGATTGTGGGTTTTGAGTTTTGAGTTACTTATACAAAAAAAAAAAAGAAGAAGAAGAATAAAAGAAAAAAGAGAGAATAAAACTCCAACACAAATCACGAAAAGTGATAAAGCGTGCGTTCAAGTGAAAAGCCTAGTGTAAAGGCTAAAATTAGTGAAAAGAAGCAAATTCAAAAAGCTTCTAAGTGTTGTGAAATAAAATTCGGAAAGAGTGTGTAAGAAGAAAGGGTTTCGAATGAGAGTGTGGTGAATTGGAAGGTGAAGAGATTATAAGCTTTGGGTTTTAGAAATTAGGATTTTGTGTGTTATTGATCGCGTTTGATCATGTGTTAGCCGCTCTATCCAAATATTCCATACCTTACCAAAAAGCCAACATTACAACCCATAATAAAGACCTCTTTCAATTCTTACTTGGCCATGTACTATGAGCAATTTTGAGCGTCCAATTTGTGAAACCTTGAAGAGTGCATGCATTGTCTGATTCGAGCGTATACACGTCCCATATACACTTGAGCGAATTGAGCGAATACCATCAAATTTCCATTTGTGAGGAAGTCATCGATTTGGCTTGCATTTGAGAAAGAGTAATACGAGCAACGCTTGATGACTCAAACTTTTGTGCACCCCGTTTTAATAAATTAATTTTAAAGCACGTTAGTTTGCTCGCAAGAGTACGAAGTTACTGTAGGGTGATAAGTTTGACTCGAGTCGTATCTCTCGAGGAAACAACTGTTTGGTCCTTCGGATGTTTTTCTCAGTTTACTAACTAAAGTAAAATACATGTACATTTGGGGTTTTAAAAAAGATTGAGTTGATCATTATAAATTAAAGCAATAAGTAAACTAAGACTAATTAAACTAATTACTCTAACTAAATTATCAACTACGAGCGATAATTAAACTACTTGAACTCAAGAACTAGGAATCAATATCAATGAATCTAAAGCATAAATATAATAACTACCCTTAAGCAATCGCATCATACGAATCTAAGAACGAATAATTAGGCATAAATCAATCGCATAAGTAAACTAAATTAACCAATATCCAAGCATAAAAATGATTAAACTAATTATCAAGACTAGAATTAACTAAGAAATTAACTAAGCAATTAACTACGAATTTAACTAAGAGTATAGAGTACTTATTGTAACTACGAAAAGCAGTAAAAAGCTCCAGCTATTCCGGAGTTTGAACGTTGATCTTGGGCAAAGAATGAATCCCGAACACGAATTCGATGTTTTGGAAGCGTTGTTCTTCGATCCTTGATCTCTGTCTTCAAATCTCGTTATGAGATGTGGAATTATGTTTATTATCAGCTAAAATACCCTAGGGGATCGTATCTCTGCTGTCTCTCTTCTAAAAATCTGAAATATAGAGGGTTTATATAGATTTTGCATGACTTGGCGTATAAGAAACCCTAAAATCCGAATTTTGGGCCGTCGCATCGACGTAGCGTCGACTGACGCGCGCTGGTGCTCGGTATCGATGCTGCCTGGGCGGGTGCGTCGACTGGGTGCGTCGACATCGATGCTTCAGCAAGTTGCGTCAACATCGACGCTTCAGCAAGTTGCGTCGACAGTGCGTCGACAGTGGTGCGTCGACATCGACGCTTCAGCAAGTTGCGTCGACAGTGCGTCGACGCTGCGTCGACTGACGCGGATCATGGCTCACGTCGACAGAGCGTCGACGGTCGCGTCAGTCGACGCTGCGCGTCTGCCTCCGTCTATCTCTATCTTTTGCTACTCGTTTCGCCGGAAAGCTCGTTCTCCTATTCTTGAACATCGAACTTCGTCTATTACGCGCTGTACTCTTCCGGTTACTTAGCTGTAAGGTGAAAACAACGAAATATCACCTATTTGCATCAATTACGAATAAAATACGGTAAAATAAGTCACAACTATAAAAATATGGAATTATGCTTAAATCGTCCAACTTATACCAAAAACAAATAGAAAAACGTACTAAAATACTAATAAAAACAAGGACAAATCTACTCTAATCAACTACCCCACGCTTTATTGGTTTGTTCGTCCTCGAACAAACGATAAATTCAAAATATAACTAGAATGAAAATAAGTTCAAGCAAAGAGTCATGCGTTGCTACATAGATAAATTTGAAAATATATGTACAAGTCACGCAACGTCAAACACTTGACCATTATTACATTGTCGCTTCAAAATAAAATCATGCTTCCTCACGAAAGATAATATATATAAGTACGCTCAAAAGCACTCAAGTATTTTCTGCATGGGACGTGTATACACTCAAATCATACAATTACAAGCACAGTAAATAAGCACAGAAAATCAATCTCTTCTCAATTGCAAATTAAGTGTGTTATCGAATTAAGAATCGGAAAAGGTCTTTTCGGGTTGTAATGTAAGGCTCTTTGGACGGGCATGGAATATATAAGTCGTGTGGCTAATCGCTCACTCAACCTACTCTAATCAAGAAGCAAATTGTTTCACCTCGCTCAAAAATAAAAACCTCACTTAACTCTCATAACGTAGCCATTAAATATAGGCTATTCCTCAACTCAAAACTCGTAAACCGACTGAAAGCTCAAAAACCACTTAATCACAAGTGAAGCTTATAACATGCTTCTTACACAACTCTTCGCCTTTTAAACATAAGGCTTCATAAAATAAACAATAGAATTCAAGCCTTTATAAGCGCGTAGGCAATGACTAAAATAGTTCAACTAGACTCACCATCCTTCTTTTTCTTTCTTTTTATATATCCCCTTTTATTCTTTTTATGGGGTCTCTCTCTTTTTTTTATTTTTTGATTTGTGTAATTGGCCACTTCTTCAACGTACGTGATGCGAAATGCCCTAAGAAAAAACAAAACAAACGAAAACAAAGAAAATAACAATATTTTTGGATTTTATATTTTATTATTTTTTTTT
>BMAC01000556.1:576267-669318 GCA_014905375.1 Phtheirospermum japonicum
GGCAAATTGGGAAAGGTGAAGCGATTATAAGCTTCGGGTTTTAGAGATTAGGTATCGTGTGTGTTATTGATCACGTTTGATCGTGTGTTAGCCACTATATCCAATGATTCCATACCTTACCAAAGAGCCAACATTACAACATTAATAAAGACCTCTTTCGATTCTTACTTGGTCATGTACTATGAGCAATTTTGAGCGTCTAATTTGTGAAATCTTGATGAAAGGTGCATGAATTGTCCGATTCGAGCGTATACACGTCCTATATACACTTGAGCGAATTGAGCGAATACCCTCAAATTTTCCATTTGTGAGGAAGTCATCGATTTGGCTTGCATTTGAGAAAGAGTAATACGAGCAACGCTTGACACTAGCGAGTTTATGTTGATACTTCCATCATATTAAATAAGGATAAGCACAAGGATTTTTCTTTTTACACTATGCTCATTGCATGTACACTCTCGATTCTTTTCGTTGTTCCGAGGACGAACAAACCGATAAGTGTGGGGTAGTTGTTTTGCATGTAATTGTTTGTGTTTTTCTTTGTGTTTTTAGATAGATTTTTATATTGATTTTAGTAGTTTTGAGTCATTTTTCGTTAGGTTTTTAGGTTGTTTTTCTTGTTTTATTGTTTTTTGTGTTTCTTGTTAATTTTACGTTTAAATGGGTTAAATGGTTTCAATTAATTGGAGGTTTGGTGTAATTTTGGATTTTTATGTTTTAAAATTCCTATTTTTATAGGTAAAGGCATTGAAGGCTAAAAGTACTAGCCAAGGCAAGCCAAACTCCAAGCCAAAAGAGGCTAAAAAATGCCCAAACATTCTGGAATAGTAGCCAACTCGCGCCACAACTCGCCAAGGTAGCTGCCAGCGGTCCGGCGTTTGCCAAAATACTCGCCAAAATTCACGCCAAACTGCCCACACTGGGTGGCGCTGCCCACACTGGGTTACCCAGTGTCCGAGCAGCGCCTAGCAGGCAACGCGCGCAACTGCCGAGCCGCACCCGCCCACATCCCGCGCGCAACTGCCGACAGCGCCTGCCGCAAGCCGCGCGCAGCGCCCGTCCACACAGCGCCCGGCGCTTGCCACACTTCTCGCCCAGGCGCTCGCCAACCCACTCGCCAGGCGCTTGCCAGGACTCACGCAAGCACTCGCCAGCCCAGCACCCAGCCCGCGCGCGCCCATGCCACACCCAGCCGCCCAAGCCAGCGCCCAGGCAGCCACCTGCCGAGCCATGCGCGCCTAGGCTCGGCAATTGCCGAGCCCATCTTGAGCCAAATCGAGCCAGCGACCAAGGGTCTAGGAAGGTGCCTCCGGGTCAAACTTGGTCAAAATCGAGATTTTCAAACCTTAAGGGCTATTTTGGCCCATTTAAACCCAATTAAATGTAATATAAATAGGGGACTTCTTTCATTTTGTAAGAAAAACACCTCTCATTTTTCTCCCAACCCAAGCATGGGTTTGGGGATTAAAAATCCTCTCTCTAGTTTTTTAAGATCTAATTTCTCTCTCTTAGGTTTTAGATTCAATTTCAAGTTTTGATGTAATTTCTTTTCTAGATTTAGATTTACTTTCATGCTTGGCCTTGGGTTTGTAAGCCTAAGAAGAATCCAAATACTCCTTTGGATTGTTACTTTTGATGCAATTTAATTCAAGCTTGCTACTATTTCCTTTAATTCAAGTAAGTTTCCTTTCAATTTCATGTTTTATGTTTTAATTCTATGCTTGTTCTTCATTTCCATGCTTTGTTCTTCATTTTATGCTTTTTGTCTTAGCACCTTGAATTCATGATGAAACTTATGAATTGGCTATGGAATCTAGATGATTGACACATCTAGATCATAGATCGGCTCTTGGATCGTCTTGATTTTGAGATTTTTGCTATGCTTTATTTGCAATTTTATTTTTATGCATAGTTTTAGGTTAAATCTTAGATCTACTCTTTGTTGCTTGTTATTTTCCTTAAAGTTTTGAAACTTTGTTGTTAATTTCCATTGCTCTTTACATCCATGCTTTCAATTTTTGGTAATTTGCATTTATTTAGGATTTTATGCATAGTTGTACCTTGTGCTTGCATGCTTGTACTTGGTGAAACATTGTATTTTCTTGCTTATTTTCATTACTTGCTTGCATTTACATATTGAGGCATCCGACGAGGCATTCTACCAACATGCAGTTTCAATTTCTAGGAAAGTTTAGATAGATTAATCGCTTTATTTTCATTTTTCTTTACTTTTCCAAGCTTGAAACACATTGAATACTTCAATTGAATTGAATTCCGATAATACCAAGCCATGAACCCGTTGATTCATTTCAACACCACTAAAACTCTACAAACAATAGCCAAAGCTCGACCTCCCCCATTGCTAATAATCCAAATAAACAAAAGTGTCGGACCAACCAAAGTGCTACCAACCTTACCAAATAAGATTGCTGAACCAACCAAAAAATGCCAACAATCCAACACAATGGGAGCATCTGACTAGCCAAAGTGCTAGCAGTCTGACCTAATAGAAGTGTTGGACTTGCCAAAGTAAATGAAAACATTCTAAAATAAAATATAAGGATTTTACTTCATATTCCCTTACCACCCGGGGTAAAGTAAAACTTCATTAAATAAATAAGAAAAATATTAAATAACTTAAAATTCCCTGCATATCAACTATCTATTTGAGAATATCTAGCTACTAATCTAAGAATAACATTTCTTAAGATGACATACATTCTGGGAGCATAGTATCAGTCCTCCATTTTCATCCTCCAAAGCTTAAGCACCTCCTGCCAAAACCTTGATTATTTTATATGGTCCCTCCCAGTCCGCTCTCCTTGACATAAGGGCCTCTACTTGAAATTGTCTCTTTTTCACCTTTTTATTATAGGAAGATTGTATGTTTTTCTTATATCTCTCTACCTGGGATGCAGACTCCTCGCGCACCTCCCCAACCACTTCTAAAGCTTCTCTATCTAGTCGTTCATTAACCACCGGATCAGAAGCTTGTACTTGATGCGAAGCAACTATCTTAGCCAGAATAATAAATTCCATTTCATATACCAAATTAAAAGGAGACTCGTCCATACTAGATCGTTGCATCAACGTGATTGTCTGTATCTGACAATCACCCAATGCTCCTTCCATCTTAGCCAGCTGATCAGCTCACATGTTCTCTGCCCAAGGTAAGTGCTCCAAGGTAAAGCTTCCGATTTGTGTAGTCATCAGTCTAAATATATTCAAATATTTATGTATTCAATCATCTCGCACCTTGAAAGAACCACCAAACTAGCTTGTAACCAACTGTGAATCAGTATATGCAGATAAATGTCGTAACCCTACTCTAAAGCCATCTTCCACCCTAGTATCAACACCTCGTATCCAGCTTCATTATTAGATACTTTAAAATTCAACTTAATGGTATAATCCAAATTATTTCCTTCTTAGATAGTGAGAAAAACACCAACTCTTTCCCCACTAACCATCATCGAGCCATCCACATGCAAGATCCATTTATTTTCCACAGTGTCTGAGGTTTGCGTCATCTCTTGTATAAAATTTATTAAGACTTGAGCTTTTATCGCTGACCTCACTTCATAAACAATATCATACTCACTAAGATTTATCCTTCACCAAACAACCTGACACATTAGGTTTCCCCAAAACCTACTTCAACGCCAAATTATTTTGTACTATAATCTTGTGCCCCAGAAAATAAAGCCTCAACTTCCAGTGTATACCAATTTTTAAACCCCATTTTATCCGATTTAGAATACCTTTTCCCAGCTCCTTCAAATATCCAGCTTATATAATAGATAGGTTTCTATTATCCAACATCTTCCCGAGTTAGCGCCGAGCTAATAGCTATCTCCCCTATTAAAATGTTACATGATTAGGTCCTCTCCTTATAATGGCTTTGTCAATAGGAGTATTTCGGAAAAGTACTTTTTTAATTTTTTAAACATCTCTGTCACTTCTTATGTTAATTCAAATCGAGCTCCCTTCCTTAAGGTATTGAAAAAAGGAAACCCTTTCTTCGTTGACCTGGACATAAACTTGTTTAAACCCGTGATCTGCCTAGTCAACACTTACACATCTTGGATTGATTTTGGTTGTGACATCTCCAACACAGCTCGCACTTTCTATGAATTGACTTCAGTACCTCGCTTTGTAACCATATGTCCTAGAACTTTCCAGACCTCACACCAAATGAGCATTTTTTAGGGTACAGTCGCATATCATACTTTCTTAAACTCAAGAAAGTCTCTTGAAGGTCCTCCACATGAGAGCCCGCTAGCTGCTTTTCACTAACATGTCACCAACATATACTTTTTCATCTGAACTAATCCTGGAACATCTTATCTACCAACCTCTAATTTGTATCTCTCGTGTTTTTAAAACCAAATTCATATATATATATATATATAATAGCAAGTACTTGTGGATGTGACAAAATTCACCTTTGACTGATCTTATGGTGCTAATGGAATCTAGTGATATCCCTGAGAAACATCCATCATGATCAAGAGTTCATAACCTGACATTGAGTCAACTAACTAATCAATTCGAGGTAGAGGATAATGATCCTTTGGACAAGCTTTATTTAAATTCCTAAACCGATGCACATGCGCGACTTCCCGCCTAGATTAGGAACCATCACTACATTAGACAACCACTTAGGAAACTAAATCTCCTTAAGATGCTATACTTTATCAGCTTGTGTACCTCCTCAATAACCCTATGCAACTCTAACCTGAAATGTCTTCGCTTCTCAGACTTAGATCAATATTTAGATGATGATGAGCGACCTTAGGATCTATGTGAACAAGCTCCTCGTCCATAAAGGCAATAATATTCGTAAACTTCTTCAACATATATATTAACTCTTCTCACACTATTTCCTCTAACTGGCTACCTATTCATGCGAGAAAACCTTGTCCCCCATCTACTAACTCAATCTCCATGAGATCTTTATGAGTTCACATGGTTCTTTGGTCTCTCGTCCTCTTCTTCCCCACCATCAAATCCTCCTCTCTTATTATCAGTTATATCTGCTCACACCATAAGTTGATAGAAAGATATAACAACCTGTTGATCCACAACTATTTTCCCTACCTTATCATCCATCAGATACTTAATAATCATATGATAAGTAGAAGTTATTGCCTGAAACTCATTCAAGACAGGTCGCCCTAATATGATATTATATGTTGATTTGGCTTGAATAACCAAAAATTTCAACCTCTTAGTTACCTGAAACTCACCTTTCCCCAGAGCTACCACCAACTCCACTTCTCTTTCTATAGTCACTTGCGAACCATTAAAAGAATAAATACCTGTCCGAATTGCCTTCATGTCTACTTCAAATTCATTCTTTCCTAGCAATGATAGTATGAGATATTCATCAAGCTTCCATTATCGATAAACACCTAGCCTACATCATAGGTAGCCACCTCTGCTCGGATGACCAAAGCATCAGTATGCTCCTCCCAAAACCCTTTCTTGCCCATAAGCCCAAAACATATAGAAGCTACACGAATAAAGGTGGTGGGTGTATATTTATCACCACCACATCGAAAGGTTATGGCATAGTTGCCTTGGCATGGAGTCATCGCGCATTATTAGAGTCCCCATTTGTAGGTCTTCCTGAAACCATGTTGATACCTTGGTCAGATCCCTATCACCTTGTCAGCTTTCTTGCCCTTATTTCTTGCCTAACCGACCCTCATTTTGGGGACCTTGCTTCCTTCCCAGAGCTATGTCTTGATATACAAACTATTTCAAATGACCTGCTTGGACAATTGTAAAATTTTATCCATTAAATGCTTTCAACCCTCCATGGCATGCCCATAATTATTATGTCAATAAAAGAACTTTTATTTGGGCTCTGTAAGTGTGTCCATATAATCCGATGGCCACATCAGTATGTGGCCTAACTTCTTCTTCTCTACTCTAAATACTATAACTCGAGGTGCCCTGAGTGGTACATAATCTTGTGGGTCATAATCTAAGAATCTTCTATCTATGGCAGCCAACAGGAGCTTTCATGATCAAATGATGTCGTGGTGAACCTCCCCTGTCAACGCACATCCATCCTAGGTTTGGATCTTTGTTGGCCATGCTTATCAGTTTGCCTCACCTCTTGATGTTGATGCTCTCATCCTTCCTCTTCATCTTCCTCCACATGAATATACTTGATACCCCTATGCAATACTTTCTCATAGGTGTGAGCGGCCTTCTTTGCTATAGACACTCGTAACCTACCAACTTGAAACCTGGGCACTGGCTTTTATCTCATCAGATGTTAGCGGAACCTCTAAAAAAGACCTTATAAACCTATACACATAATTCTTTAAAGATTCCCCTTACTTTCTAGTAATTATAAGCAATGACATGAATATCTACTTATGAGCCCGAGCACTAGCGAAATGCATTAAAAAAGAGTCTCTTGAAACCGTAAAACTTGTAATTGTGCCTAGGGAAACCGGTCTTATGTTCACCCTCTCAAAGTAGATAGAAACACCCTACATGAGACCGCATCCGAATACTAGTGTAACATAGTTGGATCTGATAATCCTTCATAATAAAATTTTAGCTTCTTATATCCCCGAGGCAGATGGTCTTAGAGGATCTCTATTAAGAACTAGTGAACTTTTTCCTCCTCAGGTTCCTTGTCGGCGATCTGATGCTGCAAAGCTCGCAACGTTAACTGCATGTCCCGAACTGCTCTGGAAGTAGCTGGAGCATAATCCTCAAACTTATATTCTTCCTCATCCTCTTAATCATGCTTGTCTGCCAGTCACCCTTCATCTTCCTAAGCTTTGCTACTTCCTCATTGCTTCCCAGCTTCTTCAGCTTTACCATCCTAATCATACACATGTTCCTCCTCCCGACCTCGATAATTCGCATTAACCTCCTGGTGCATATGTTTGTCTTTCCCATAAGTCCAACCTCGCTTGGACCTCCTATAAATAGGTTTCTCATCTCTCCCTGATCTTTGGTATTTATTCCCTACCTCATGGTAAGGAAGTCTCTCCCTTTTATTTTACCACCCACAGATAATTCCTTTATCGTCACCAGGTGTTTGGGCTTCCTCTGCCTTTACCTCCTTAGGGTATCTGTATCTATGAGGTTCTGAAGGACCTCATCAGGAACTACATCCATCAGTTTTTGTAGAAAACTCTTCGAGATGTTGAGCAGCGAATTGCCCGGCATTTAGTTCCACTCTGTGCCTGCCCGCACTTTAGCCTTCTTATCCCCGACTACGTCTACACAGGTGGTTCCCGGGAATTGCTTCTATTATTCTCCTTGATTCCCTCAAGTCGTCCAGGCTCCATCGGCATTTTTCCGGTGTCGTCTAACTCCACGCATAATCATTTCCCTTTATCCATGGTAGGAGTTCCTAATCTTGCTCCCTCCCAATTAAAAAATTGATCGTACATGGCACAAATTCATACTTCGCTTGTGTTTAAACTCATATCTTTTGCAATGACTCGATGTCACTCTTTCCCACAGATGGCGCCGTTTGATGCGACCAAAAATTTGGGCCACCAAGAATTAAGATCAGCCTTCCTCGAACTTTCTTCTCAAACCAATCGACCTGCAACAAAATCTAAGTCGAATAGCCTCTGCGTAGGCCTTCTGACGATCAAGCCAGAAAGTATATATGCTGAGAAATAAACAACATAGTAATAAAGAGATTATTCGACTTAAACTTTAGAATGAGTCATGTATACCTTTAATATAGATTTTAGGAGACGTGTTACCCAATAATTAGGGTTTGCGCCTCCAATGGGCCAAAATTAGGAGACCAAAACTAATTAGAATTCTGGTTTTCTTCTATGGCTAAGTTCACATGTCCTTCTAATTTTAAGAGATATTATTACCTAAATATGAGATTAGATTTATTTACCATAGAGACTTCCCAAGTTCCAAAGCCTTCCTCCGATCTCACCGGCCTTTGGGAAGACATCATTTACGCAATCTGTCCCCGAAACCCTAAATACCTCTACAAAGGCCGCTTCCCTAAAAATAGAGCTCACTCTGCTATCAGAACCGATCCAAACCCGACACACTTATTATATAAAAATTAAGTTAAAATGGATGCTGTATCACAAAAATATGAAAAGAAAAATGTTAGAAGATCTAATGTTAAGAAAGTTTACATACCGACAAAAGGATGAAATGCCTAAAAATCGAATATTTGCATTTGGCTGATTCTCTAACTTGATGCTTAAATATCCCCCACAAAAAAAATGTCCATGGCATTGAAAGGGACTGAAACATTATTGTATGATATTGGTTCCTTTTATGAATATATAAATGTAGCGCATAAAAGAGATATTATATGCATCTCATCTCATAAAGATGAAGAGGATGTTTGTTTTTCATTTCAAAAGCGTCCTTTTTTCAATTCTACACTATTTAAAAATATGAAATCATAATGAGTTATTGCAATTTTTTATCACCGTAACTTTTCATATCTGTATTTCTTATATTAAATATTTCAATATGGACCACCATCCAAAAATATTAATTATAAAATAATTTGGTCTTTCAAAAAATATATTTCCAACTTAAAATCAAAATATCGCTCCAAACATATACTCTCTTTAATTCAAACAAAAAGTGTTAAAAACCAAAGACGACCTCCAAAACTCCACCCAGAATACTAAATAACTGAAATGGACATCACTAACTTTTCCTCACCATATCCACCACAAGAGCAATAATTACGGTTACAATAAAAACTCGCATAAGAATATCCAAATAATCTCTCCAGACCACCATGGGAGTAATTACCGATTCAGATAGCCCGCCTTTATTACAATCAAGCTTCACTTCACCGCTTGTCGATCATTCTTCAGTCAAAAGAACTGGTTTGCCACATCTTTCGTACTTTCATTCTAATTATTTTTTATTTTTAGGGTTTAATTTTTTATTTTAAAAGTTAGTTTTTATTTATTTTTTTTAAATGGTGAAGGTACAATATGGACAGCAGTGGCTCATATCATAACAGGAGTGATAGGCTCTGGGGTGCTGGCTCTGGGCTGGAGCATGGCGCAGTTGGGCTGGATCGCGGGCCCACTTTCGATGATATTTTTTGCTGCCATCACTTTGATATCTACTATTCTCATCTGTGATTGTTACAGATATCCGGACCCCGAGTATGGTCCGATCAGGAACCGATCATTTACCGACGCCGTTCGATTGTTTTTGGGTAAGATGAAAACTAATACTTTCCAAAACAATTATTAGGTGGTGTATATATCTCTAATTTTGAATGATTGGTGAGGTAATATTTGTAATTATACCAAAATTCCAAGGGTACTTTTGTAATTTAATCATTGTAGGGGAGAGGAGTGGTTGGATATGTGGAATACTTATGCAGATAAGTTTCTATGGGACTGGAATTGCCTATGTTATCACCTCCGCTAAATGCTTGAGGTATATTTCTAATTTGTGTGTGCAAGTAATAATTTGTATTCACATTTCTTACTAAGTTTTGTGTTTTTTAAGAAATAATCATCGGGTTTTACGTAACGCAGAGCAATAGAGAGATCAAATTGTTACCATGAGCATGGACACGGTGCGCCTTGTGAATTTGGACTTACATTTCACATGCTTCTGTTCGGCGTAATTCAAATATTTATGTCTCAGATACCGGATTTCCATAGCATCGGTTGGCTTTCTGTGGTCGCTGCAATCATGTCTTTCACCTATTCTTCCATCGGGTTGGGATTAGGTGTAGCCAAAGTCATCGGTACGTTATGATCTCCGGATTTGCCCCTAAAAGTGATTTACTGTAGCAGAAGCTAAAAGTAGTTAAGAATCACAAGTTTACTCGCGTTGTTTTTAAGATTCCGATTAAGTTATGCAGGAAATGGAGTAATTAAGGGTAGCATTGGTGGGATATCAACATCCACCGGGACTCAAAAAGTGTTGCTAATTTCTCAAGCACTTGGAGATATTGCTTTTGCCTATCCATATTCGATGATTGCTCTTAACATACAGGTAAAAAAAGACAAGGCCTGTATTTTTTAACTCCATATCAAAAGATTCTAAATTTAGCATCGTCAAACTTGAAAAAACGTGAAGGATACTTTGAGGTCACCTCCCCCGGAGAGTGTAACGATGAAGCGTGCGTCGGTAATTTCGATCTGTATCACAACGTTCTTTTATCTCAGCTGCGGAGGCTTCGGATATGCAGCTTTCGGAGATCAAACGCCGGGAAATCTCATGACCGGATTCGGGTTCTACGAGCCTTACTGGCTAATCGACTTTGCTAATGCTTGTGTCGTTCTACACTTAGTCGGAGGCTATCAGGTGATGTACAATTAAGTAATTTCTTTCTTTCTTTTTTTTTTTAATGAAAACTTCTACTTCTGATTTGCATAATCTTTTTAGAATCTATAAGTAGGAGAGTTGCTTTAGAGTTCTAATTCCACTTCTGATTTGTCCTTAGCGCACAAATAAAACTACTTTTTTCACAATTTATTCACCAATTCTATTTGCAAATACTGCGAACTTCTGATTCTTAAAAATCACTTCAATCTTATCATCTTGACCAGTTTCCAGTAAATTTGTGTATATCCTCTCAATTATTTATTTTTGCTTTTTCTTGAATATTCAGATATATATCCAACCAGTATTTGCGACGGTCGATAAATGGTCTACCGAGAAATTTCATGACAGCTCATTTATCAACAGATACTACATTCTCAAACTTCCGTATTTGCCGGCTTGGAATTTGAATCCTCAGAGGTTGTGTTTTAGGACAGCCTATGTGGCCTCAACAACGGCGGTCGCGATGATTTTTCCGTATTTCAATCAGGTGTTGGGAGTGTCTGGGGCCATCACATTTTGGCCGTTGGCAATATATTTTCCGGTCGAAATGTGGTTTAGGCAGAAAAACATCGAAGCATGGACAGGCAAATGGATTGCTCTCAGGGTTTTTACGATTGTTTGCTTTGTTATAACGATGTTTGCTTTGGTCGGGTCGATTGAAGGACTTATAGCTGCCCGTTTAAGCTAGAAGTTTGTGGCGAAAACTAGATAACAGCTTAATGTGTATTTTCTGCCATGGGAAAGTGTGTGAAAAATGTAGATAACAAATTCCCGTGGAATTAATTGGTGTATATATTCCAGTACTTGTTGTTCAAAATTAGTTTTAATATTTTACCCATAATCATGGCCATTAGTCCCTTGTTTTTATTTTTTTACGAATTTCATATTTCTATATAAATTGTATGTCCTGAAGGTGAAATATGCCTCTGCTTTTACATTTGGAATCGTGTTTCATCAAAAATATTTATGGCCCTTGTGATGATCTCATTTTGCATTTCGAGAGATTCTGTCGGACTGTCTAGCTTTTCAGGCCACTATTCAATAGCGATATATCTTTTTTATTAGGCGCCAATTGAAGGTTCCGATCGGATTCACATCAAGGTTTACTTTAATAGGGGGAGGGGTGCTCGTTGCCGAGGGTCGGTGTAGGTCTCGATTGGGTGTGTCAATTAGTTTGTAGATAAGTCGTCTTTGTGATCATATTTTTTAAATTTTTATTTTGTGTTTTTTAGAATGAGCATATGTAATCGTTGAAAATATGATCGATGCAGTGTGTAATATATTGTTATTGTAATAGTTCGTCATAATTTTGTTGTACATTCGCTACTTATATTTTGTCCCTTTGATTCTCGTAGTGTGTGAATGTTGTTTTTTAATAGTCTCTGTCAATTTTATTTGTCTTGTTTCTCGATTTTTCTTGCACGATGGTGTAGTGTTTGAGAATTGCAGATAGCAGTGAGTTTGTCGAGTTATGTGTAAGTAAATTGAACGTACAGCTCGATGTAGCCAAGAAAGTTTCTATTTTTTCTTTTTTTTTAGGGGTTTATTATGAAAACTACCCTTAGATTTAGGCTAATTAACAAAAGAATCCAATTAACTTTTAAGATTGTGAACTACCCCTGGGTTTTGGCTAAATATCGATCGACTGCCTTGCCAAAACGAGGCGAGCTACTGCCGAGCAGTCAATTTCAGGGCTTACAGTCGATCCTCGGTATGCAGTAGATCGGCCACTAGTCGATCGACTAGGGGTCAGTCGATTGATTGCTTCGCCAAAAATGAGGTGAGCTACTGTTCCGCAGTCGATTTCAGAACTCTCAGTCGATCCGGGGCCAGTCGATCGATTACAATTCAGTAGATCCAGGCTGTTTTTGTCTCTGTTATTTCGTCTCGGCATGGGTTTTGGGCCTCGTTACCTCGGCTACAATATAAGAAATTTGACTCAAAACCCATGAATCGCCCAAAACAATATATATGCAAAGCTCAAACAAGAAAACACGAAAATAACCTAAATTCCTAATAAAACACGACTCAAGACTACTAAAAATAACGCTAAACTCTAACTACAAGCATAAGTAAAACACCACAATTACATGCAAAATACTGCGCAACATCCCTCCAGGTGTGGTGCCGCTGGCAGTGCCGAAAAGTCAGCCAGGCCCTAGGCGCAATGTGCCAATCGAGCACATGAGTCTTGCCGAGGACGTCACTGTGATGACGGACTCTAGTGATGAAGAGTATGTGCCTTCCGCCCTAGTTGCTGCGCCGGTGATCTCTCCTTCTCCTCGCCTAACAAAGAAGACAACACCTCGCCGAAAGCAACCTGTGAAGCTGGCTGACAAGAAAAATCCTCCGATGTCCATCAAAGTTTCACCGGTCTCTACTGAAACCGAGTACTCGTCTCCTCCCTATACTATTCTGGATTTTTTCACTGGAGAGGTGTCAAGTTCCTCCAGGCCCGTTGTTGCGAGTCCCCCTTCATCTTCTGTTCGTGAGGCTCAACCCGAGTTTGATCCTGATCTGTTTGTGTACTCCCCTGATTCTTCTTATGATATTCCCATCCGTGATTTCGTGTCTGCGGTGAAGGACGAAAGGAGGAAATCCAAAGTTGCAAAGAAGGTCAATGTTGGTTCTCATGTTGATTCCCCAAAACCAATATCTCTGCAAACCTAGTCTGCATCATCCTCCAGTTCTGCCTTTGTTGTTGCTGCTTCTCCTGATCACAAATCGGTTCCTTCTGATTCCTCTGCTCAATCTCGTTCCTCTGTTGGCACTCCCTCTCGGTCCATTGAGATTGAAGACATGGAGCCATTTTCGGAGAGATTCTTGACTGCGGAGGCCGAGAAGTTGTTTTCCGAGTACCAAACTCGGAGTTTACTTGCTGAGCGTCGAGTTCCTGTTGAGGTTTTTGAGAAGCAGAATTTGATCGCCTTCTTTCAGCATAAAGGTATGTATTCCACTGTCTCCACCGCTATGCCTTTTGTCCGCGATACAGTCCTAGAGTTTTATGCAAATTTGGTGCCTTCCATTGTTGATCTCAATTCTGTGAATTATGGCAAAGTCTTTGTGCGTGGAAGGGTTTTTAGTTTTACTCCTGATTTAATTGATGAGTTTTTTTAGGACTGAGCCATATCGTGGTGATTCTACTGTGGATGACATGAATGAGGTCATCTTGTTTCTGTCTGGGGGTTTGGTGAATACATGGCGTGAGCAGTTGCCGAGAACCCGTCTTTCCTCTCTTTACTCTGTTCTATACAAAGTGGCTATCTGTAACTGGGTTCCCTCTAAGAACACTGCATGTGTTACGCGACCTCAGGCCCAATTCTTGTACAAGCTTGGGAGGGGAATCAAGTTTAGCTTTGGGCAGCATGTGTTCGACACAATTTCTAAGTTTGCCACAACCAAGTCAGCATCCTCTCTGTGCTTTCCTTCCCTGATCTTTAGCGTGCTTGAAAATCAAGGCTTGACGCTTACTCCTGCTGATGTGCTTACTGGTGAGGCTGAATGGTTCGCTTTACGAGGCCAACATATATCTGGTGCGAGGGTTATTGATCTCCCTTGGCAGGCGCCCTTTCAAGAAGGTGTTGCTAGTGGTGTCGGTTCTGGTATTCCCAACACTGGTACCAACATGGTCAGCATTTCTGCTCAGGTTGTTCATGCGCATGTTGCTTTGATTGAAAACCAGGTTGCCTAACTGCAGGCACTTCGGGGTTCCTTCATGGAGGCCCTTTTGCTTTCAGGCCAAAAAGGGGGAGATGATGATGCTGGCGACGCTGATAAGGATGAGGCAAGTGCTGATGATGATGCTGCCGAGGCTTTGCCAAGTCTTGCTTGTGAAAAGAGGAGGAAGAAGATCCGTTCTCGTAATAAGGTATTGAAGAAAACAAAAAAGCTGTTGAGGAAGAGAAAGGATCAGGGTGAAGGAACTTTGACATCCCCTCATCATTTGAAGAGGGTGCGAAGTCAATAAGTTCCTCATTTTATGTTTTTTTGGTGGTTGACTAAACAATGTTTGTTTTCATGTTGGATTGGTAAACAATGGTTATTTTATTTAGGGGGAGTTTTCCAATTTAAGGGGAGTCTTAGTATTTTAGTTTAAATTTTATTGCGTCGTAATATTTTGTCCAAAAAGGCAAAAGGGGGAGATTGTTGGTAATTTATTCTTGGCAATAATTCCTATTTTGTTTGTTTGCCTTTCTTGGGTACAAAATAAATTAGGACTCTAAATTTTGTTTTCTAGATTGTGTCTAGGACTTTATTTAGTTTTTTATATTATGTTTTAGGATTTGTTTTACTTGTTTACCAAGTTTAGGATTTTAGAATTGTTTATTTAATATAAGAGAAGACTAAGGCTTGCACATGGTTTACGACGCAAGAAAAGAAGCAGCAGGCGACGCAAGATAAGAAAAAACACAAGCAAGATAACTATCATATGTTTGATACTTTAGTTTTCATATATTACTTCTTATCTTTTTGTATTGATCGTGAACAAAGAAAGTAATATAGTTTTCATATATAGTATTTTGACGGTCATAACCCGTGAGGCCATCTGATTCGATACTATAATGTATTAATTTTTGTACTATGATATATTGATTTTTTACTCCGAAGTATTAGTTTTTCACAAGTCTTTGACCCGTGATATAATGTATTGATTTTTATATTGTGATATATTGGTACTCTAATGTATTGATTTTTCACTATAATACTATAATATATTAGTATGAATTTTTTGTCTAACGAATGATCAGTTAATCCGGCCTAATAAGAATAACTAATAAGAATAAAGAGTGTTGTACTTAATTAATTAGTTGTGGTACATGAGCTATATTAACTCTACTACATACTCCCTCCGTCCCAATTTGATGGTCTTACGGTTGGTTTCACACAGATTAAGAAATTGGTAGTTTATATAGTTAAATCATTAATTTAGTTAGTATTTCCCAATTATACTCTTCTTGAATTTATTAATGTCAATTAATACTCATAGAAACCAGTGTTGGAATTAGTGTATTTGTTATTGAAATATTAAGACTTTGCATTGTAATCATCAATTTTTAATTTACGAGGTAGAAAACTAGTATTTCAAGAATATTAATTAAGGGTATATGTGGAAATGAAAAATTAATGATATGTTAAATATGATAACTGGACTATCTTTGTGAGACGGACGAAAATGAAATAGTGGACTATCTTTGTGGGACGAAGGGAGTAAAACGACATCTGCCCGGTGGTCCCCTCCCACGCGCCATCTTTCGAACTCTGATTTCAACTCTTAATAACACTGGAACCTTGTCTTTTCTTTCTACCTCTTTTTCTAAATATATTTTCGTATCTGCAAATAAGTCCACTCCTAAGTCCATGAGAAGTTTTTATTTTCTTAACCTAATAATTAGCTGTTGAATTCAAGCGAAGATTTAAGTGTACTTGGTCGCGTTTTCCAGTCTTCTCGACGTTTGGGTTTTCTCCCTTTGATCGCCTTTTTGACAATTCCAATTGCGTTCTTATTTCTTCATTGTTCGCTGCTCACAATTTCAATTTAGTTATATCCCTAGTTTGAGCAAATAAAGGCATGACCCAATTTTTTGAATTAAAATTAATTTTTTAAGGAATCAAATAAGTCCACCCAGTTTATTGAATTTGATTAGTGTTCTCTAAGCCATAGATATTTCTATTAATTAGTTGATATTGTTACAAAACAAACAGTTAAATATGTGTGCTTGTTTGATGGAGCGATCGGGGACGATATGGACCGCTTTGGCGCATATAATAACTGCGGTTATCGGTTCAGGTGTATTATCATTGGCATGGAGCATATCAAAGCTTGGTTGGATTGCTGGTCCATTGACTATGTTTGCATTTGCATCTGTTACTCTTACTTCTGCTTTCCTTCTCACCAATTGCTACAAGTCTCCGGGCATCGACAATGGCGTGCACGTAAATGGATCCTACTTGGATGCTGTTCAGAGAATTCTAGGTAATTTAGTTGGCTTTATTATTTAATTGTTAGAACAATTTATTTTATTTTATTATAGGGACCAAGTAACTTATCTGTCAATAATATTATGTGCTGTAGTGGAAAATGAACTGCCTTAAGATTTTTATTTTTATTAATCTCAGGAAAGAAAAGTGCATGGATATGTGGCATTATCGTGCGGATAAATTTCATCAAGCTCGGAATTGTCTATACAATTACAGCCTCCATCAGCATGAGGTATGTACGTCGTTAAGAGTGTAATCGTAATCTTGAAAGGCAACGGGATATTTTTCGTAATTCGACTAAGCAATGGGGCTATTTTTTGTAATTAACCCTTAATTTTGTTCAGAGCGATCCAGAGATCGAATTGCTTCCATAGGGAAGGGCATAAATCGGGCTGTAGATACGACGAAACTTATTACATGCTCATGTTTGGGTTTGTTCAAGTGGTCACCTCCCAAATACCCGATTTCCGGAACACCGGGTGGCTTTCCGGCATTGCGGCAATCATGTCGTTCGTGTACTCGATCATCGGATCAGCACTTGGCTTGGCCAAGGTTTTAGGTACGTATTTGTAGCCCGGTCCGAACTTTTGGCGGGCCCGGGATGTGAATAGACTGGGCTTGGGACTTCGGAATGGCGATCCATAGAATCTCGGGCTGGGCCTGCATTTGGACTGACAGGGCTGTGCCGGCCTGGCCCATTTGAAATCTCTAATTTTGGCTTCTTGTACTGAATTTTACAGAAAATGGAGAAATAAAAGGCAGCATCGGAGGAGTGCATACTTCAACTGCTGCTAAAAAAGTGTGGTCGGTTTCGGAAGCGCTTGGGAACATTGCGTTTGCTTTCCCATTTTCCGTGATCTTTCTGGAGATAATGGTCAGTAATTTTAGTTTTTTACGGTTTGTGCCTAGTAATAATGTTTTTACTTTTATTTTTATTACTGTGATGGACTAGATGTTTTTTCGCTTTGAAAAATATTTGTAGGATACACTCAAGTCTAGTCCACCGGAGAAAGTAACCATGAAAAAGGCGTCCGTAACGGCAGTCTGCCTAACAACTTTCTTCTACTTATGCTGTGGTGGGTTCGGTTATGCCGCATTTGGGAATTCGACTCCGGGGAACCTCTTGACGGGTTTTGGCTTTTACGAGCCGTATTGGCTCATCGACTTTGCTAATGCATGTGTCGTCCTTCATCTTGTCGGAGGGTACCAGGTATATATTTGTTTCACGGCAAAAATTTGTGTCAGACCGTCTGACGGAACTACTTTTCATCAATGGAGCCCAAATTTGTATTTTTGTTCGTTATATTTTTTAGTTTGTAGTAACTTTTCTAGTGTTTTTCAAACTTTTTACCATTTTTATTGTATTTTAGTAATGTTTTAGGGGTTTTTTTTAGTTTTTTCAAAAAACATAGAATTGTTAGGGTATGTTTTTTTTTTTTCGAGTTTTTAGGGGAATTAGTTTTCTTTTTTAGGAGTTTCCAATTTTTTGGTTTTTTTTTTTTCAATTTTGAAATTTAGTTTTAGTAGATTTGGTCTAAAGTCGGATGGTCCGATTGGAGAGTGCCTCTCGTTTCACATATTTCCAAGGGTTTATTGCAAAAACTAGCCCTGATATGTAACGTAATATTCATAAAAATAAAATTAACTTTCAAAATAATTACAACTACCCCTTTAAGGAATTTGGTGAAATAGAAACAAATTCCAATGATATATTCATAATTTTGAAAGATAGTTGAGTTTTTTGTTTGTTTGTTTGTTTGTTTGTTTGGTTTTTAATATTAGACTGTAATAGTTTTTTGTGTGTTTTCCGCATCGTTTATTAGGTATTCAGTCAGCCACTCTATGCGAGTATCGAAAAATCGTTCGCAAGAAAGTTTCCAAACAGCAGATTTGTGCATTACAACTTGAAACTAGTGCCCGTTTTGAGGCTGAACCCTATGAGGATGTGTGTTAGAACAGCATATGTTGGGTTCACCACGGGATTTGCGATCCTCTTTCCGTATTTCAACCAAGTTATTGGAGTGGCTGGAGCAATCAATTTTTGGCCTGTTGTCGTTTATTTCCCGGTGGAGATGTACTTGGTGCAGAAAAACATCGGGCCCTGGACTCGAAAGTCGATTGCTCTTCGGATTTATTGCCTTCTTACTTTGTTTGTGATCCTTTTTGCGTTCGTTGGCTCGATTAAAGGTCTGATAACGGCAAGGTTAAGCTAAGAGGCGTTGTTTGAAAATTCTTTTTAAAAAAAAATAATAAAAGGAGAAAAACACACATGAAGTGTAGTTGCAAAAACACACAAGGACAGCTTTTTACTAGTAGATGCAAAGTTTCATTGTAGGTTATGCAAAAGTTTTCATATAATAGGTTGGTGTTGGAAAAATATATTTTTTTTCCAGCAAAACTCCAAGAAGGCGAAATTCATTCATCAATATTTTTTAGTCAGACAAATGATGTAACTCACTCATGGTTTATATCAATAGCATCAAACGAAGCATTCCAGTTTCGAGATTTGGGTGCATTAGAATGCTGCAATATAAATTAACAAAGTTTTTGTTTTTCATTATTATTATATGATAATCACAAAAACTATCTTAAAGCTTAGCATAATTATTAAGAAAGAAAAACTCCGGTTATTATTCAAAATTACAAATACCCCATAAAGCGGTGAATTTTCTCCGCTCTAGTCTATTGAAAATGCAATTTGTATAATAGAAACAAATGTCAATAGGGTATTTATAATTGTAAAAATGAACTGATTTGTACAATTTAATATATATTATGTATTTGCTTTTTAAGATTTGAGTAAACTTCAGTAGTGTGTGTGTGTGTGTTTGGAATTAATATTTATATTATTAACCAGCTACACAGAACGCAATCAATTGCTACAAGTTGATTTTTAATAAACTTTATTTAAAAAAAAAAAAGGAGTGGCAAAAGAAAACAAAAAATGCTGATACTATGTTGCATGATTAAAAATCCCTGACCAGACCAGACCCTCTTGCAGGAAAGCTTTGCAATGCATGGGCAAAAATTATTAAGTTTTTACCAAAGTAGAATATTTGCAAGAAAATGACGCCATCCCCTTTGAAACCTTAGTTTTCTCAAACACCCATTTTACTATCTCTCTAATTAAGGTGATTATTGAATGAGCAAATCTGTAAACCACCCAATCCCAATCCCCCAGTTAGTCAACCTGAGTGTGAGGGTGGGGTTGACCGGGCATCTTGGGGGTGATTTACCGGCCCCTGCCTCACACGCTCAATGGGCGTTGAAATTCTTTAATCAAATCATGCACTTTTTGTGCCACCCCAGAGGACACTAACACACCCCACCGTGCTGCTATACCCACCCTCCACACTAACCTATTTCACTTCTATATTCTCATTCTCTCTCTCTCTACTTTATTCTATCGGAGAACAAAACTCGCAGCGTAAACTTCAAATCCCGCGTTTCGGTATATTAAAAAAACAAAAAAGAGAGCTAAAAGTCTCGGTTGAAGGGTATTATGGGCAGAGTTCCGTGCTGCGAGAAGGAGAATGTGAAACGGGGGCAATGGACTCCGGAAGAAGATCAAAAGCTTTCGTCTTACATCGCTCAGCATGGGACTAGGAATTGGCGTCTCATCCCCAAGCATGCTGGTTTTTGTTGCCTCTTTGACTCGAAATTTGCAAATATATGGCATTTGCCATTACTACATAATTAAGCTGACACTGTCTTTTCAGGCCTCCAGAGATGTGGGAAGAGCTGTCGGTTGCGGTGGACTAATTACCTCCGCCCCGACCTCAAACACGGCCAGTTCTCCGAGGCAGAAGAGCAAACTATAGTTACTCTCCATTCCGTACTTGGAAATCGGTAAGCTATTTTTCGACTCAAAGCAATAGGAAGTAATTTACTCGAAGTCAACAAGTTGATAAGAGTCGTAACATTAGTAAATAGAAGTTAAAAGTTGAGTAAATTTCAAAACATAATCAGAAGCAGAATCCGAAATCTAAAACATCTCTCGTCCATGTTTCTGGATTCCGATATGATTATTAAATTAATGTAAAATCAGAAGCAGAAGTTGACATTTGAATTATTATTATTATTATTATTTAAATCAAAAGCTGACAATCACTTTTCGCAACAGATGGTCCGTGATCGCGGCACAACTCCCCGGGCGGACCGATAACGACGTCAAGAACCATTGGAACACCAAGCTCAAGAAGAAGCTCTCCGGCATGGGGATCGACCCGGTCACCCACAAGCCCTTTTCCCACCTGATAACCGAGATCGCCACCCTCCCGCCACCGCAGGCCCCGAACCTAGCCGAGGCCGCCCTCGGCTGCTTCAAGGACGAGATGCTCCACCTCCTCACCAAGCGGCGCATCAACATTCAGCTCCAGCAGCTCAACGCAGTCTCGGCCGGGACAAACGTCAAACACGAGGAGTGCAAGGACGACACGGTTGAGAAGATCAAGTTCGGGCTGTCCAAGGCCATAAAAGAGCCCGGAACGACGAACAACAACAGGCCGTGGGACCTTACGGTCGGGGCGAGCTCGGCGTATCTCGGAGCAGGGGCGTTTGGTTCTTTTCCGGGGACGGATTCGGGTTTTCAGTACGAGCTGGCGGGTTTAGGCAATGATGATGGGTGGAGCCAGAGTATGTGCACGGGGAGCACGAGCATGGCGGCGGCGGTTGACCAGCCGGGGCGGTTGCATGAGAAGCTTGAGGATGAGAATGGAGAGGACTGTGGGAGTGGGAAAGAGACGAGGAATGGGAGTAATAATATTTTTAACTCCGACTGCTCTTTGTGGGATTTGCAGGGCGATGATTTGATAAATCCGATAGTGTGAGGGAGAGAGAGATTGGGTATACATTTGAGTAAGCTAAATAGGTGCAATTTTAGACCTTGATAGCAATAATAATCCTACAAAAAATGGGGTCCACAACAAAGTTCCTTGTGAAAATACTCTTGGTTTGGTCATCGATATTGGAAATTCAAGAAAAAAATTATTGTAGCTTTTTTAAATTCACGTCAAACATAAAATTAAAATCGAGATTATTTTTATATAACTACTGAAACTTAAAGAAAAAAACAATGGGCAGAAGTCCAGCAGGTTTTATTATTGTCAACCCTTATTGTTGGACATAAAATTGCAATTTACCCAGCAAAAAAAACTAAGATGAGCTTGCAATTTACCAAGTTTTAAAGAGAGAGAGATGGTCCACGTAATTCTAGAGGGATATCCTTACAACTTGATTGGATATATCTATACCAATTACCAAGGACAATAATTGTAGTCGGGAGTTAAAATTAAATTACAAAATCAGCTGCAAGGAAAAAAGAGAAATCTTAAAAGGGTTTTACAATCTCACTTTATAATAAAGAATCATGTAAGCAAAAGCTAATTACGTTAAAATTGAAACCATTGACTTCTTAGGCTCTTGTACCATTCAGAAAACCAAGAGAATTTTGTAGATTCGAGTTTGGTTCGGACGTACATCAGCTATGCGCTTTCAAAGCCAAATATTCGGAAAACACCTGTGCAGCAAGTGCAAGAGACACGTTAATGTTCAAAGCTCAAATTATTCGAGGGGGGAAATATAATAATAGTTCGAATAGAATAGGTACCTTCGTCAGCCTGGTATTTGTTTTTATCATCTCCGGCATATGCAAGTAAGTTGTACTTAGGATTCCATTCCACACTGTTCATGGCAGCTCGGCATGGAATTTGATGAACCGAACGACCTGTTTGAACGTGGGCCTGTGGCAAAAATTTAGCAGTCTTTGACAAATAATAAGATTTTTTTATGATTGCATTGAAGATTTCTATTAGAAGCGGTCTGACAGATCTTAACACATCATACAATCCCCTAAACTAAAAACTAAAAAAAATGTAAATAATAAACAAAAAAGAAAACTCTAAAAATAACAAAAAAAAAAAGAACCCTAAAATTATTTTTTAAAAAAACTAAGAAAAACTAAAAGAACTAAAAAACTCGGGAAAAAAATCTATAAACTGGAAGAAAAGAAAAACTGAACTTAAATTTGGGCTCGGTCTGACAAAAGTTTTTGTCTTTCTATCATGCTGGTTGCCAAATAAATCATTTTATGACAATCACAAGAATATTCGATTATCCAAAACTTTGGAAACAATGTAGAGTAGTTTTGGGGATACTCACAATATCAATGAACAAGTCCTCACTCGCAGAAGCAATATATTCTCCAGTGTGATTGAAACTTATTGTTCGAACAGGCCATCTGGTAAGATTTTTTTCCAAATCAAAAAGATAAAAAAAAAAAAAAAGGTCATTTAAGCAAATAACTGACAATGAGATTCCAAAAGATCGGAAAAACACCATAACAAATAATAGCTGAGAAACTTACTCGAGTTTTGTGAATGTACGGACACAGAGCATATCTTTTATATCCCAAAGACTTACTAAAGAATCAGCACTTCCCACAGCAAAATATCTGTGCGGCAGAAAAAAAAAAGGAAAAGAAAAGAAAAAAAAGAGAGAGAGAATTTACTCCAATTGCATGTTCTAAATCAGTATAATGCCCAGCTCCAGCTATTTAAATCACTTGAAAAAAAAAAAAAGATGTATGGATGTGAGATGAACCTTCCCAGTGGGTCAATTGCAATGCAATAGCAACCTGCTGTATGAGCCATTAAGGTACCAACTGCTCGGAGCGACGGATATGCGAGCACTTCGACGGTACCTGATGGAGAAAGGGTAGTCAGGCACGCGTTGAAACAGCTAACTGGAAAGCCAATAAAAACAGGACCTTCTTCACAAGATTAATTCTCACCATTCCCGGTTGTTAAAAAGAACTTATCACCGGTCATGTTCCATGCAATCTCATTCACCTGATAAGCCAACAGTGAGAAATTGAATAAATAAACAAAAATCCACACATGCTTAAAACTCAAAGACCCATATTTTATGTGTTTCATGCATCATTCTGATGTTAAATAGACAAATCTGAACTTCTGAAGATGTGGAGTAATATAACAATGCTTCCTCTAGTTTTTACAAAACACAATAAAAACGTTAAGACGGTGTGATGTCTGAACTGAATTCTAATGATGATGCAACTCCCTTTTAAATGAAGAGTAAGTGGTACATGAGTAAGCCCGAGATTTAGCTTTTTACCTCATAGTTGAATTTGCGTTTATGTATGGGCTTGAATTTGCGCACATCCATTATAGTTAACTCGTCATCCTAAAGTGCATAGAAAAAGCCAGAGAGACCATCAGACATCAAAAGTAACAAAATGTATGCATTGTAGAAGAACTGCCAAGAACCAAGTGTCGAACAAGAAATACATAGTTAAAAAAAAAGAAAAAAAAAGAAAAGAAAAGAAAAAAAAGAGAGAGAGAGAGATGGTTACCCTATTCCCAACAGCTATGTGAGTCCCATCAGGCTTATATGTGATATTAATGTTTTCCCCGCTGAGTTCCGCATGCTGAGAGCACTTTCCACCTGCAAGTCACCATAAAATCAATGACGGAGCCAGGAGGACCGAGTGGGTTGGGCCCGAGGATTTTTTTTTTCTATATCAAATGAGTTAACTATGAACAGAGACGGGCTAGGCCCAAGGGAAATTTTTTTTTAAGAAAAAGCATTAACTCCACTATTTTTTTTATTTAATTATTTTAACACTGCATGGACGGAAACGGGGTGGGCGAGGCCTAGGGTCCCCACCCCCCACCTAGCTCCACAGTGTATAAAATATATCACTCCAACACATTCATTTTGCAAGGCTGTTTTTTCTTCATAATGCAACAATCCCTAAGAAAAAGAAAAAAAAATGAACGAGATATAACTCACCTTAAAAAAAAAAAAAAAACAGAATAAAAAATGTCTACCCTTAAACAAAAACACATTCTCAAAGCGCTATATTCTCATAAGTGACATGACTTACTACGAGCATCCCACAAGCGGACAGTCTTGTCGCCCGATGCCGTTGCAATCAAATCGGCATGTTTCGGATCCCAGCATAACTGGTCCACACTATCAGTGTGCCCTTTTAGTTCAATGTCTTTGACCTTAGCCTGTATAATCAAATAAAATGCTGAGACAAGCAAATATGAACTCAAATAAATAACAGCTTTAGGAATCAACAATCAGATGCCTGTTACTGACTCCACATATATTTTTATTATATTTTTCTAATTTCCTATAGAAAGGGCTCACATTTTTTTAAAACCTAAAAAGGCCAAATTTCAAAGAGCTTTATTCACGCACACTATTTACTCAAGTCATTTTACACTACAAATTTGCAGAATCTCGTTATTTCATTCGAATGCCCGCGATAAATTTCATACTACCAAATATATTCGAGAGCTCAAATGAAATCATCAGAGGGGAAAAAAACTGAAATCACACAAAAAATAATGAGGGGGAAAATAGAAAAGCGATCCTTACGTGACCGTGAGGTTCGATATGCCAAACTCGGGCCGTCTGATCAACCGAACCGGAGGCCAGCTTCGTGCCCGAGCAATTCCATGCCACGGAATGTACCTATAATATATGGCATATCGTATTTCAGATTAATTTCGCAGAGTACTGAAATGAAATGAAATGAATATAGGTAAAAATTATATTTAAGAAAAGGAAAAAAAATGAAGAAAGATGGACCTTCTTCTTGTGGCCTTGGTACTCTCTGCTGTGGAGGGCTTTGAAGGGCACGGCTTCCTCCATCACTGTTGAGAGCTCTGAATATTTTGCTTCGGCAAAATTATTTGATTCTAATTGGGAAATTTAGTGAATAACCCACAATAAAAATGAAATACGGAAAAATGCTTCACTACTTCTCTTTATTGTAAAAAGGGACAGAATATTTGCACAAAATTAATGAGTTGACCATGAAAGCACCATATTAACCTATTTTAAACACGTTAGAAAATTTTACAAAAAACCCTATTTCTACTATAAATCCTATCTAATATAGAATAAAAACAAAAAATAATCATAAAATAAAACAAAGGAAAAGATGAAAGAAGACGTACAGAAAAATGATAAAAAATGATTAAAAAAGAAAAAAAAAAAAAAAAAAAAAAAAAAAAAAAGGAAGGAAAAGGAAAGAAATGAGAAGTAAAATATAAAAATGAAAATATTTTAAAAAAAAAAATTGCAAAAAACAACGAGAAGATGGATCATAGTAACAAACAAATATTTAAGATAAATCCTCTCATATTGTGAAAATTGGTTACCTTCAAATAAATTTTAAAAAAAAATTGGACTACCGTAAGGTTCAACTGTGATTTCAATAGTATTTGCAAATAAAAAAATAAAAAAATCAACACATGTGCAATGTTCGGAAAAAAAAAGAATTTAGAACAAATGTGTTATGTTCGAAATATATTTTAGAATACTCTGTTTCTTGACAAAAGACAAATTGTTCGAGCAGGTTTTCGAACTTGAAATCCATGTTCTGAAATTTGGTACGAACAGTCTATTTTTTGCCAGAAATTATGATGTGTTTTGATTTTTTTTCGAAACAACCTGTTTTATGTTTATCATTACCAGTTCGAACACAACCCCGATAATGGAACCATTTTATGACGAACAGTGATGAAAAAATGCACAAAAATAGCATGTGATTATTATAACGCTGGAAATTGTAGAGAAGATTTGCATCATTCATCTTATTTTATATCATCCTCCATTGTTGAGTTTTGTTTTGAGATGGTTTTTGAAATAGGTCCAAAAGATGTTTCTTTTTTATGTTTAAATCAATTTTATGAGAATGTTATTTATGTCTTTTCAAGTATTTTTATTTTTATTCAAAAAATGATGTGATCAACTCATCAAATTTTTAGAGTGTCAATATCCGTCCCCCTTGTAAAAATACTCCATCTTCCATATGATAGATAAAAATCTACTTATTTAAGTTAATTATATATTATAAAAAAAATATCTTCGTATTTGACTTTTTCGTATACTTATTCTTAGTATTTCTATTTTGTTTTAATTTGCGAAATAATCACATTTCAAAATTATTAAACTTTAGAGTATTACTCAAAAAAAAAAAAAAGCAAAGGTATTCATTGAAAACGTATTCTTATTGTTATTAGTTTGAAATAGTCATATGAAAAATATATAAAAACAAAAAACATATATAAAACAATGACACAACATACATAATAATTTAAAGTGCTATAATAAAATAAATACATAAAATTTATTACATTTTAGTTTTTTACTATTGTTTAATAAGTACTTTTGAATATTAACCAAAAAAACTAATATTTTCATTTTGTAAAATAATTTTATTTAAATTCTTGTAGTACATAGAAAAATAAAATAAATTACGACATATCAGTAGTATATAAATAGATATATTAAACTCTCAAAATAATTAACAAATGAACTTTTTAAATTATTAGTTCACTTAAAACAAAATTGTGTAAGCTCTAGTCTAGCCTTACATAAAACTCCTCAACTTTTTTATTGAGTTCGATATAATTAATTTGGTGAAACAAGTGATATTGAGTTCAATATGAGCAAACTGTACAATTATTGCACACCTCGAGTTCTGAAAATTGGAGTGTTTTAAAATGAGTTTTATTTTAAATACGTGGGAAGTGCCAATCTAAATTTGCACTTCTTAATTTAATTTTTTTTAATGGAAGCATAGATTCGGATTACAATTCATAAAAAAAATGAAGCGCCTACCAGATTTGCGCTTCCACCATTAAAAAAAACACGTGAAGCGTACAATGAAATTGCGTTTTCACAAGAAATAAAATCGTCATACACAAATTGCGTTATAAAACAAAGTAGGAACCGCAAATTGAGTATGTGCCACTAATTAATTTAAAAAAATAGCAATTACCTAACATTGATGCCAAAGTAACTCCGAAATGAGAGAGAGAAAAAAAAATGTGCGAATAAATTTGTTTCGTTGAATTCGAAATCAAAAGAAAATTATTGCATTAAAACCAAAAAAAAAAATATATATATATATATATATATATATATATATATATATATATATATATTATATATATATATATTTGATGCATGAAAATTTAGTGTATTAAAGTCTAAATGTACGTCACTAAGTAAAAAAATCATATATTCTATATATTTGTTATATGTACATTATAGTAAATTTAATGTGTTAAATATTCTGACAGATACTTTAGAAGATGAGTTCGGTGAGATCATAATTATTAGTTATTTCCTATTGCACAATTAGTATGTTTTCGTCAACAAGTAACTAATGAATAATTATTTAGGTACTTAGAGCCTTAATTCTACTATTTCTTTCGTATCTCATTCTTTTCTACTTTTTCATATCAGCAAAAAACTCTAACTTATTGAGAGTGATTGACAAATAAGCTTTCGTAAATCAAAAAACAATTGTACAATTTTTGTACACGCAAAATCTTATTACGCAAAAAATTTTTAGATTCGTTTCCCGGGTTCTAATCGGTTCGTGCTAAATTTCTTACAGAAAGTCTAGGACCTGTTGAAGTAATATATGAATGGTGGAGATTTTATTTTGTGGTTTGAGTCAATATATATTTCGAATAAAGCAGGTTTTGTTTTCAGAATTCTTGGTGCGATATTTTTCAAAACAAGATTGTGTACAATCAAATAGTTGGATCAATCTAAAAACTGGTTATTATATTCAATACATATAAATGTTCAATATGAACGGTGAAGATCTGAATCTGAGTTATGTAGAATCCAATAATTAATTTTGAACAGAGTTGATCCTGTTTTCCGAAACTGTTTGCCCAATTTTTTTTCAATTTGATGAAACTAAATTTTGGATATAATGCTCAAAACATATAGAGGTTAAGTCTTACAGTGGAGATTGGGTTTGACGCTCTCTGTCATCAGAAACATGTCGCAGACAGACCTATTGCAAAAATAAAAATTGAGAGATGTCGTAGGAAAGAATTGTGTCATTCCTCCAAGTTAATTCGAATTAACCTATTATTTATTAAATACAAATAATAAATATTTATTTACATTGATATGTGACATGATGTGTATTAGCTCGCAATTCAAGCTCCTATACAATCTATCTATCTATATATCTATATATGGGGGGTATGTGATTAAAATTATGAATGAAATTATATGTGCATGCCACATTATGTACAATCGTGACAAATATAGAACTTTTAAATAATGATATTCATAGAGTACGTGTTGTATTATTTTTTTTTTTGATGATTTCTTAATTAGAAATTTTAAATGAAGTTACTTACATGATTAGGTGAGGGATTGATTATGACTTTGCCAATATGTCTAGTTAAGCATGAGTTTTGATGAATTGATATTTCATATATGTTTGTAATTCTCTTAAAGGTAAAATATTATATGCTACTTTCAATATATATCATTGATTGTACTTTTTTATTTTCATGATAATGAAATTTTATGAATGATACAAAATTAGTACAATATGACAAAAGTATATTCACAAAAATATTAAAAAAGAGTGTGAACTATATTTTTCAAAACTGTTATCTAAAAAATTGAATGAACTAACTCAGTCTAAATCAAAAAAAAAAAAATACTCAAAAGAAATTGAGTACTACCATCAGTCATTTGATTTGTAAATTATAATAACTACACTTCCACAATAATACCATTCCCCAACCCTCAAATGACAATGAATTGTCAAACTAAGTCAAAATAAGTTCTCTAATAAATTTGGACTTCATATTGATCCAATGTTATGTTGGAAGGATATTTAGTTACAAATATCAAATGAACTTTGGGATACCTTGAACGAATAATTTGAAGAGTTTATTGCACGATACTTTTAGCCCTAAGCATTCTGAAGAAGAAATTTGTCCACTTATTGAAAATGGTCAATGACTTCTAAAAGGATACGTTGCAACTCAAAACATGTCTTACCATATGTGAAGTAGAAAGTCACATAAAATGACAATAAGTGGTTGAGAAATACGATCTCACTTTTTTTTTAATTTAGAAAATATATTGATGCACTTGTATAATACTAATTATGACAGTAAGTCATTGAGGATTCGTTCATAATTATAATGTTAGACCTCTGGATAGGGAATTTCTAGAGTCTTAACAATGGTCGATATGAATAATGGAATTAGCCTCAAAGTAAAAGGGGACCAAACATGTTGGTCTCTACTTATGTGGGAAGAATGCACCACAATTTATGATATATAAGGGTTCGTGATATTTGTTGGTTGCGATAGAAGTCATGGAGGTTCTCCCAATGACCTTGCTTAGTCAATGATTATTCTATATTTTGATTGATGAAATTTATTTGTTTCTTCCTTTACAAAGAACTTGTGAAAGTATAATGAATCATTCTTATTATACTATTGTATTTGATTTTATAGTTTATACTGAGTTAGATTTATGTGACGTGGCCTAATTTAAAATAATAATTTTTTGGCTCATTAGTAAATTTTGAATCTCAGTCAGAAGCATTGAATATAATTGAGTTTATTTACCACACATTTACATACAAGGTTCAAGAGTAATATTATTAAGATATAATGTAACATGTATATCAAATAAAGTAAAATATTAGAAGGAAAAGTATGTCGTTCAAAAATCTTTGAAAAATGTGAGAATTTGTCGAAGAATATAAGATTATTCACCGAATTGATAATTCGTGTGTGATTACAGTGATTGTATCATCTTAACCAATCAAAGGGCGAGAAACTGTCAAATTCTTGATGCCTAGTGGCACATTGATTGAAGTCATAAAAGCTCGGTATGGATCAAGAGCAAAATGAAACTTGTTAAGTTTGATGATATTTATGTTGATGATTATCACTGAGAAATACATCATGAAAATAGAACTATACCTTTAATTTATGTGGAAGAAAGCACGTTTTAGAGAAATTATTGAGTCACTTTTGCTTCACTACTAATCTAATTATTGAATAAGATATGACCAACGATGAACTCTTAGACACTTACTCATTCAAGTTTTGACACGAATGGTATGGATTATTTGGCCGTGATATGATGGTTCATATTATAAGAGATTATCATGAACATCTTTGATTTTGAGTGAAACACGAAATGTGATAGAAATCTGTTGCACGGTATAATGTTGACCTAGTTTGATTTCAAAACTTGTTTCTTAGCAAAATTGTGTGATTGAGACCTGCATATGCTAAAGATAAAAGTATAATATTTCATTCTTATAAGTGATAATAGGTGATACATGTGGACATAACCATTCAAGTATTTTATGGTTTTGGTCGATGCTTCGGCACGTATTGTCTATAAAAATATTGCATTTGTAAAACTCTTTGCACATTTAATATGATTGAAGACTCAAAACCTTACAAAGCATCTAAAACTTATAATGTTAGAGAGTTTACATCAAAGTATTTGATGTTTATTGCATGTCAATCAAGATAAATGTAAAGCATCTTGTACCTAATGTGCATATATAATAAGGTCTTAAATAAGACACCTTCAAAGTATTTGATGTTTATCTATGCACAGGGTGATGTAATATTGCACGCAACTCTTGCATATTTATTTATGACCATCTGCTAATCAAATATTTTTTCATACCAATTGGTAACTAGATATAAGACTGATAATTTAAACTTACACATATTTGGTTACGCAGTAAATGTGCCTATTGTGCCCCCACAGTGCATTCATATGGGTTTCTAAAAACGATTAAGTATTTATGTTGGATATGAATTTTCAACAATCATCCGCTATAGGAATCCTTTGACAAAAGATTTTTTTAACACTAAATCCACGGATTTATCATTTTAATGAAATAGTCTTCCCGTCATTAGGGGGATAAGAAAATTAACGGGGGGCATCAAACTTCTTGGATGGAAAAGAAAAACATACAATAGGTTTTAAAAGGGGAATGATAATGAATAAAAGATATTAAAACAAACACCTGCCTACTTTCACAATTTCCTCTAACAATTGTGATATATTGAGGATAATGCAATTTCAAAGCCACAAAAAGCTGTAGAAAAATAAACCTACAAGCATCTCCAATAACTGTAGTTCCAACAGAATCGCGTAATGCAGCACACAAGAAAAATATAATATGATAGTGCTTCATTCCACCCACCTCCACCCCTTAATCAATAATCAAAGAGAGTGAACATAATAAAAACAAGGGAATAATAAAATATATAAAAAGAAAGGCAAGATACAAACTTAAACAAATGTATCACCATCATGCCCTCACATTAACAAGCACGACAGTGCAGTGACAGACGCAGGATTTTCATTGAGGGGGACCAATATAATACAAAAAATAATACAAAATATTTCAAATAAAATCAAGAGTTAATATTTTTTTAATAAAGAGTTCCATTTATCTAAAAACGAAGAAAGTTTAACTTAAGTCAATAATTAACTAACGACGAATATTTGATATTTGACACATTTAATCTACACAATAAAAATATATTGAATTATAATTATCTAACCTTTCATTTTAATTTATGTATGTAATACATTAGAAAATAAGAAATATATGTAAGAAAAATAAAATAAATTAGATACATAAGCAAATAATAAATTATTATTATTAATTATAAATATTCAATCAAACTATTAACTATTATGTTCCGATCATTCCTACCAAGTGATAATTGACAAATATAATTGAAAAAGAACTTAAAACAAGCAATTCACAATATAAAATTAAAACAATTAAATATTGAATTAAATTTACTTTAATCAAGATAAATCTTACTGCTTTAATATGCAAATCTCCAATAAACCCTAGGTTTGTAATTGGGGAGGAGATGATTTGAGAATTTGTGAATAAAATGGTGGGACCGCAAAAGAGGAGTTTGTGGAGAAAGAAATTGGGAGTGGGACGGTAGGAAGAATAGGGATTTGATTTTTTCTCTATTCTGTTTCTATTTAACAGGTAAGTATTTTCTTCTTTTCTCTTTTAAATATAAATGTGAAAAGACGTATATACCCTTGATTTTTTTAAAAAATTTCAGGGGGGCCCATTGCCCACCTTGGGCCCATAGTGTGTCCGTCCCTGCGACAGTGACAAAGAAAAAAGGCCATGCAGCTTGTGCTTACAATGACAGTTTCAACCAAATAATACCCCTAGTCAAAATTATATCCCATAAAAGGTAGTTTGTGCCTGGGCAATGTTGATGACAAAATGGAATTACATTAGTATGTGACTATTCAGTATCACAACAAACTCTTTTCCTCAAATTATAAACCGAAGCTACAACACACGATAAAATACAAAATGTATCACGATCATATAATTAAATATGAGTTATTATAATTTGCCAATCCCTTTAAAAAAATAGAAAAACAGGATTAGATACATAAATCGGATCAGTTCAGTTTTGATAGAAACCTATATTTTTCAAAAAACCAACAAACAAATTGTCATCAAGTTCTTCTAAAGATTAATATAACTTACTCGATAATCATGTTGCGAAAAGTGGACCACCTTGAAGACCTTCTTATAGAGAGTCGACCACATATTTGCAGAAGAAGAAATTATTCGTCATAATCAAGTTATTTTGCAATTAGAGAAGAAAAAGTTGGAAAACGTTTGTCTATAAGCACCCTATTTTACAATACCGATATTACATCAAACTTCTCCTCTTAATAGACAATAGTGAATCACCGTTGTCTATTTGATTTTTTCTTGTAATGAGTTTTGTGATTGCTCACTCAGGATAAAAAAATATTTTATAAATTCAATCTCAAGTCCACAAGTTACCAAAACAAATACGATACCGATGTCAACCCATTAACTTATTACTGAATATGAGCTCAAAATCACAATCAGTAATATTGCGATTGTCTAATATGTAAAGTCCATATTTTAAAAAGATATGTGGATAAGTTCAGGAACTCAATCAATCTCTCGGTAAACAAACACCTGCATAAATGATTCCGACAAATTAATTATAAATGCATAATCCACCACAGAATAATAAAACACAAATCTTTTTTAGTACAATTATCTCAAATCAATATGAAAACATGAAAAATAAAAGAAAAGAAAATTCCCAAATGCAAATAAGCAATAAATCAAACTTACACTGTGACTTTTAGCTTTAGCATACGAAATTGCTCGGGTGACAGAATAGCCCGCCACTCTTCCTCAAACTTCTACACCGACCCATTTGCAGCCATGGCTACAATTCCACCTTTGATATTTTTTCTGCCGTGATTAAAAATCAACCTGCAAAACCTATAATTTAGATATCTAAAAAAAGATTTAGAACAACAATAAGTTACTTACGTGTCAGCCCTTTGGATTTTCATGCTTACTTTTGGATTTAGATTTGAGAGATTTGATTAGAATTGTGTAGATTACGAAAAAAGAAACCGAACAAAACATGAAAAACCCAAAGGATTTGCACTTACTTTCGGGTTTAGAAGTGATGACTCTACTAAATTAGCTTAGAATTTGCCCTGATGAAGAAGAAAAATGGCGAGGAGAGAGTTTCAAAATTGGCTAATTTAAGAGAATAGAGTTTCGCCAAAGTTGAGTATATATACGTAGGGTATTATTGTAATTTACACGTATTTAGGTTATGAGAAACAAGTAAGCCTTCGAACAAATATAAAATTATACGCCACTCCGAAACTTCATAGTCAGACACGTAAGATATAGATTTTTTCGTTAATTATGTAGGTGAGATATATACATGCAGAAAATAATTTTATTGATATTGTATCATACATTCAAATTAATATTGAAAGTGAACCCATAATCATCTACTTTTTGAATTGTTATACACACATAAAATTACTCGACTAAATATATATTTAGTTTCAAAACCAATTAATTAAATGATGTGCTAAAAAATACCGAACACAAGAATCAATTAAACCGTCTTGGAACTTCAACCACGTGCACAATCAACATGTAAAATATGGGAGGGTACGTAGAGACTCTAACGCTCAAGTTAGAATCTAATCAGAAAAGGGTAAACTAATTTAACAAAATTTCAACGTGTCTTCAAATATTATATTAGAACAATTGAACCAGTAAAGTTATACCTATTATTTATATGGAATTATTAACTTGCCCCTTAAGTAATAAATCTCGTTTTCAAAATAACACCAAATCTCTTAAATCAAAGAGTAGATATCGAAAATATCTTCCTTGTGTTATTAATGGTTCTCAATCATAATCATATTCATATGATTCATGTCAGAAATATTATGGAAGCTCACGATTGAAACTGGCGACTTGGTGAGCCTTTTCCAATTCGCCGGCATGAGCTACCATATTAATTCCAATTTTAAACTAGTTATCTTTCCCTTTATATTGTTACGACTTGTTTGGCATTGTTAAAATGGCAAGATGAGGCCTTTTAATCACCACCAATCTCCACTAATTTCATGCGTGGCATTAATGATTTGAATATGTCCAAATATGCTCGGCCCGCGATCTAAATCTTATGAAAGCATGATATTCATTCTTGGTTTCGCAACGCTTGGATCCGGCTCTACCTTAACTTTTCTGATTCGCCCCAACATTCCCTACTTGCTCGACTATTTTTGAGCAAACAGTAAATTTATCTAATGTGAATGATTATCTTATTTAATCGGATCTCAATTCCAAATGAAGCTTTATAATTCCCAAACCAAGTCCAGTGTTAATTAAATCACGATCACAACGAATGATTTATCTTCGACCACGTATCAATTAATATAATTTTTATTCATTCATTCAATAGTTGGTTATCATGCATTTTGATCCACCTTATAGTATATTAAAATGACACGACTCCACGATATAAATTGTCTTCATTCAATATAGTTCTTTTTTCTTTTTCCTTTTTTAACACAAAAACTTGAAAAATCTCAAAATTCAATTTTAAACCATATATAGAAAATGACTACAAGACAAACCCACAATTTTCACCGCTGAGCAGTAACAATGGCCAGCAGGGATCGAAAACCATACAACCGCGATAATTATCACTCCCTCTCTCTCATCACTTCAATAAATACGCAAACCCTAGCTCCACATTTTCCACCCCTTAAATCTTCTTCTAGCCTTTTCGGCGATTGCTCAACGACGCACCACCTTGATTAGGTACTATTCCCAATCAATTAGCCATTTTTTTTTGCTGGTTTAGTTGAACGAAGGCTTGATCGGCGGTGATCATCGGTCGTCGCCGCCGGAGATGATGTCGTCTGGAAGGTACATGGCGTACTCACCGTCTCCCTCCGGCCCTCACTCCCCTCACATCGGCGGCGGCGGCGGCGGGGGTATGCGTTCTGCCGCCTCCGTGCTCATCGAGCAAGAAAAGTAATTTCTTGTTTTCTTTTTTATTTTTGTCATTGTTTTCTTACTTACAAAGTAAAAATCGTCTCAAGTGGAATTTAGGGGGAGATCTTGTGGAACCTAATGTGTTTTGTTAGTATTGTTGAATTGGTGTAGCATATTCGAAGTTGGAATTGGTTTTACTTCTGACGTTTTCCTGTTGATACCAAGAGATCTATGTGGTTCTTATAACATGCACAAGTCGTGATTATTAACTATGGGATCTTAATATTTCTGTTGTCTCGACATTGATATGAATCAAACACAGCTTTGATATATCATATACTAAATGGTTTACAACTTGGTTTTGAAAACGAGCAAAGCATGTTTTTTAAGTCCTTAATCCATTATAGAATTGCCTTGTTTACAGCAAAGCATATTCTGTTTAACTGAACCATTTCAGGCAGTGCTGTTTGAGAATGCTGAAAATGTTGTGTTGTTGGCACAGGTACTTATCTGAATTGCTGTCAGAACGCAACAAAATCAGTCCGTTCGTGGCTGTGCTGCCAAATAGTTATCGTTTGCTGAATCAGGGTGAGTCTGTGATTCAACAATTTTTGTTGTACCTGTCAAATAGAGGCTTAGAAGGATGTTCATGTAGTCCTGGTTTATATTACAAAGATGGCTGATTTTACTGTATCCACCTAGACACTGAGTCGTAGTGCCGAGAGTTCGGTTGTGCAATACTACATAAAGTGTATGGTCCAACCTTTTCAATAGAATTTGATATTATGAGTGTGTTCACAAAAAAAAATTGAAGACTCGAAATTGTAACATTTCACTCTGTAATATATGGTTGTCTATGGCCGCAAACCTAGACAATCTGTTTTTTTTTTTTAAAGTTCCTATGGGTAATTATATTTATTTTCTAGGGTTGGCATGTAGAACCTTGTCCGAAGCTCAAAAAGTCTTGAATCTTTATTTGTTTAATATAGGAGTGGCCTGATTAGACTAATCTCCCTTGGCCCTGACCTGATGGTTCTAATTGCATTGTTGGTGTATGAGGCATCCATCTTTAATCGTCTCTAACAATGAACGGATAGGTGTTTTTGAATTTTTGGTGAAGGTCTTCTAATCAGACACTTTGATTTGTAACTAACCATTTAACAGTTTGTTGTCTGTCCATATTGTGCTGACTTCTCGCTAATTTCTTAACTAATGCTAACTAGTACGTGTTATTCTTGGAAATTCACCTTTTTGAAGCAGAAATACTGCGTGTAACTACACTGTTGGAGAATGCATCAGTTTTAGACCAAAACGGGCTTGAACAAGCTAGCCCTCTGGCTTCAGGAGGATTATATTCAAATGGAGGAGCCAACAACAGATGGCCATCACCTTTTCAATCAGATGTACGGATACTAACTATTAACATAACCTTTGTTTGGTCTAATTCTTTACTGTTTTCACTTTTCAGAATTTCTCAAAAGTTATATTTTCAATTCAAACTAACTTTTATTTCATTTTGGTGCTGTTGAGTTACAGTTATTTCTTGTCAGGTAGATTGAAGCTAACATCTTCCAAAAATAAAAATAAAAAAATGACGCAGTATAGCTAAGCAATTAGGATTTTTACTAGTGGTTAGATTGGCATCTTTTTGTTGCAAGGTTCTAACATCCGATATTTGAGCTCTATTAAGCGGCTTGCGGCTTTAAATTTGAGTACTGGCAAGAAACTTCTTTAACTGTGTTAATTTTATGGTTTTGACATGAATAATGTTATTCTGTCCATTTTCGTGTTTGAGTAATAAAGTCTGTAGGATTTGACATCTAACAAGATTTTAACATGTTCTCATGCTAACACGTGACATCCTTTTTCTGCGCAAACATGGGGATTTCAGAGTGTTGAAATTCATTCAACAGTCAAAATATATCTTTCTGTGTACCTGGTTTTTTTTTTTTTTTTGGTTGTCCAAGTGTCTACTCTTCCATGTTATGTTGGCATCCCTGATAATTCTATTAGTTGGTGATTTTAGCCTTTTCAGCCTCTTTTATTTGAGGAACAATACAACTCATAATATTTTTCTGAGTAAATTATTCTGGTGAAGAAAAAATGAGAAATCGTTCCACTACTTCTAATGTTTTCTTTTCATAATATTATGAATTACAAAATGCAGATGCCGGGTTTGATACATCCATCTTCTACACATAATTGGATTGGCTCTCATGGTGGCTCATCAGGTCTTGTGGTCAAGCGTCTGGTCAGAATTGACGTTCCAGTTGACCAGTATCCAAATGTAAATTCCCTTTTCCTAATTGTATTATCATGGTTCGAGTCTTTTTCCACATTTTGCAGACCAGTCATTTCTTATATGTTTGGTGTTGCAGTACAATTTTGTTGGGCGCCTCCTTGGCCCAAGAGGGAACTCTCTAAAACGAGTTGAAACAGCTACTGGTTGTCGTGTTCTGATCAGAGGCCGTGGCAGTATCAAGGATTCAGAAATGGTAACTTGGATGTGGCCTTTATTACTGCATATATACAATACAATACAATGAAATAGCATTCCATGGTACAAAAGTCTAATTCTTTTGTGAATTACCTGCTGAAAACAGTATGGGTTTGAATTCGTCATATTATTAAAAAAAAAATTGTTGGAACTAGTCCCTCGTGGAAAATGCATTTTATGATTGTATATTGATACTGCTGCAGTGCTTATATTCCACAGTATCAAATTGTGCACACTCGATGACAGTTGTTTTTTTTTAAAAAATTATTATGCGATCATTTTATGTACCCATGTTTTTAGTATGTTATGTACAAATTCAATTGATAGCTGAAGTTGTATGTTTACGATATGCGAAGGAAGCGATGATGATGGGGAAACCAGGATACGAGCACCTTAATGAACCTCTTCACATACTTGTCGAGGCGGAGCTGCCAGTCGAGATAATTGATGCTCGTGTTAGGCAAGCACGTGAGATACTCGAAGATTTGCTTAAACCAATGGTAACTTTCAGTCACCATCAAACTTCAAAACTGCCTTTATTACCATTACCTTCCTTTTTTCTCCAAATGTTTGTAAGTTTTTTTCCCCCCCTGCCCACTCTAAACTAAGAGGGTGTTTTGTGTTGTGCTGAGATTTTATATTGAGAACCACCTTTAATTTAGACAACCTCTTTTATTATTCTTTCAGTGCCTTTTTCTTTTTCATTTTTTATGATAGTCCACTTTACATGATGATTATGTCCTTAATTATTTTCCGTGTCCCCCCAAAAGAGTCCTATATACTATTTTCGCTTGTCCTAAAAAGATAGTTCACTTTCCATAATGAGTATGTCCTTAATTTGTCATTCACATAGACGCACCTCATTAATATAGTACACCTATACGTAGCAACTAATGACACTTAAGGGTATATAGATACTAAATAAGGTAAAACTTAATATCCCAACTAAATCAAACCATTATTTTCTTAATCTGCCTAAAAGTTACTATAGGGTTACCTTTGTGGGACGGAGGGAGTAAGATCTTATTTTGACTATTTTAATTATATAATTGCCATTACCAACATCTTAAAAAGCTCTACATCATATTTTATCAAATGAGCTCAGCCAAAACACCATCTGAATCTTATCAAATTTGCATCTCTCGTCGTAGGATGAATCTCAAGATTATTACAAGCAGCAGCAGTTACGGGAACTTGCACTCATCAATGGTACACTTCGAGATGAAGCGTCCCAGATGTCTGGTTCCGTATCCCCTTTCAACAGCAGCCTCGGGATGAAGAGGGCGAAAACCGGGGGGTAAAAGCAGCCAGCATATCTGGAGATATTTATATGTTCAGTTTCTTTCAGTGAACACCGCCAGTTCCTATGCCTCGGGTTATGCTGTTGTGCCAGCTGATGCGTCGTTTGAGGGCATTTCTGCCGTCGAGCGCCTGTCTGAATGTAAGATATGAGGTGTGCTTTTGTTCTTATGGATCGCCTGGTTGATGGGATTTGAATGCGTGTGTGTGCGTGTTTGTGTTGGGGAATTTCGGTCAGGGGTGTTTTTACCCCAGTAATATAGTTTTATATTCATTTATTATAAAGATTGCGAGACGCTGGTCTTGGTAATTTTGGAGTTTTTGGGATGAAATGTAATTTATATATAAACTGAAATGACTCATTTCAGATGTGCCTGGAAGTGTTCTGTAGTAGTACAATCATGACAAGAATATTTAGGAAGCTTTTTACTTTTTTTCTCTCTTTTTAAAGGAAGTCTATTATTATCCTCTGCGTGATTTATTGTTTATACGTTTCCAGTCATGAAACGCTGTCGTGGCTTGATTTACATTTATTTTATTTACATGTGCTTTATATGTCTTAGAGGAGTTGATGCTGTTGTTGACATGATAACGTGAAAGGTGGTTTCATGAATAATTTTGTTGGTTTTGGTTTTATCACTTGAAATGTGCTCTTCTCTCAAGAGCACAACTTTGTTTTCACATTTCTTTCTTATTCGATTATATATATAATAATAGTGTAAATTTGTTTACAGCTAAATTTACATTTCGTCCTTTCTTCGTTGCCACCCAAAGTTTGACCCGTCGCTGCAATTAGTAATATTGAAACTTTCCATTTTCTTTCTCCACTTTTTTTTTTTGAACTCTTCACTATAGACATCCCACGTCGCCAAGTAGAAAATAGGAAAATTGTAAAAAACATTTGATTTTGGTCAAATAAATGACAAATTACTATCTGTTGACTTTTCAATACCTTTAATAATTATTTATTTTTCACACTTTTGTACGTTCCTTTGTGATTTTACAGTTTCAAAATCACTTTATCACTGTATTATTCACCCTCTGCAACCTCACACTTTCACACATTAGCCCCTCGTCACCTTTTCTTCGGCTTGTCCCCTCCGCAATAAATATATTCTCCGGATATGTGATTTGTAGGTTTGGCATTCTATTGGAAAATTATTAGTTCTATTGGAAAATTACTAGATCTGATGCGCACCAAATCACGCAGATCCCAGCAATCGGCCACCACTCCTCTACCTGTTTCCTCTTTTTTTCCTCGTTCTAATTATATAATGGGGAATTGTAGTTCTAATTTATCTATCAGGTCTAGTATAATGGTCGATTTAATCTCTTGAAATAGATAATTTCTAAAATTTGCAATTAATATAAATATATACCTGCAGATCTATAAATTTCGAGCTTAATTTGACAAGTTTGTTTGATCCGTTACTTGAACAGCAAGATGTATACGAGGCGGAATATGAATCTGACGATGAGGGTTGATTCTCGGCCCGTCGGAGAAAGATTATGTTTGCGGCGAGATATAGCAGCGGTGCGATGGTGCTAAAAGTGATATCTAAGCTGAGGGGACAGTTGGGTTGGTTGCAGTCTGATTTGTCATCGAAATCACTCCACGAGTTCACGGCGTACGATTGGAGCTTTCATTTTGCCTTTTATTATGAAAGCAAAAAAAGACTACACCAATAGTAAACACATAAACATGACTTGCTCGCGAGCTTCAAAATTTAGACATTCTTCGCCCCTTCGTTATCGTCAAAATTTAGACATTCTTCGACCCAATGAGTAAAAGAAAATAGAAATTCTTTCAAGTTCATCATCCCATTCTTGTCCCAATCCATCTCCTCTGTAAGAACTAAAACAATTCAAATAATCCTCGAGCAATATTATAAATTTTGAATGGCTATATCATTACACACTAGTGCAGAAACTGCATTCTAAAACAGAACATCCTGATGAATTCAGAAGGGTATTTAAAATACTGCTCTGTATTAAACATTGTAGAACGGCATTTGAAATTACCGTTCTGGATAGATGTTTTTCCAAGATCTGTTTTACAATACCGTTTTAAAAAGTAGACATTCCAGAACGGTAATGGAAAAACCGTTCTGGATTATGAGTTGGTTCAGAACGGTATTCGAATAACGTTTTGGAATGTGTACATTCCAGAACAGTTTTATTAAAACCGTTCTGGATTGACGTACATTCCAGAACGGTATTGTAAAACCGTTACATTCCAGAACGTTATTTTAATACCGTTCTACATCAATCCAGAACCGTTTTACTAAAACCGTTCTTCAAAGTCTTTTCCAATTAAATACCGCTTAAATGAAACTTTTTTGCAGCCCATATTTTTTCTTTCTAGAACGGTATTGTTAAAACCGTTCTCGATGTACTATTTGATACAGAACGGTAAAATAAAATACCGTTCTCGAAAGTCTTTACGAATTAAAAACAAAAACAAAAAATAAAAAACCGCGAGATAAAATAAAAATCACAGCCTCAAATTGCCCGCCCCTTTACAAACCCTACCCACCCCTACCACCCACAACCCCAACGCCGCCCCCGCAGCTTTGCTGCCACAAACTCCAACACCACCACCTCCGCCGCCACCATAGCTACCAAGAGCAGGAAAGAGAGGGAAAACCAGTTCAATAGGTTTAAACTTCAAACAGTTGGAGAATAGCCCCAAATGCATTTAATGGCAAGAATAAATACTCGCTAAGGCTTTTAGGGCTTTGGCACTGGCAGAGAAGAAGTAAGTGTGGCGACCTCAACAGCTATGGTTCTCAAGTAAATTCTTCTCTCTTTATACAATACTCAAACACATAATAATTCATGTTTTTTTATTTTATAATCTTATCATTTTATACCACTTTGTAATATGAATCGGTTCATTTATTAGTACTTTTTTTTTACTGCTTCTACCATTTGAAGCTCCATTTTGATGTTTTTAAGAGCTTTTTTTGTTTAATTGAATGGTGTTTCATAGTTTCAGCTAACAGTAATGGCGCAAGTCTTAATAGATTTTCATAAAAGGACGTGTAAAATTTGATAGTTGTATTTGTCTTTTTTTTTTTTTCTAACTTGTTTTGTCAAGTGTTTGAGTGGATTTTACACCTTAATTACCCAAGGAAATGGGATTTAATTTATGTAAATGAATTATCTTATTGTCTATGTATAAAGGGTTACGAGCCTGTTCGAGGCATTGGTTATTTGTGTAGCTGTTGTTTGTCTTTGTGTTTTAAAGGGTTTGTATGATGTCAGTGTTGATACCCAAACTATTTAGGCAGTGAAGCATTGGGACTATTGTATCCGCATAGTTATTTTCTCCAATGAGCAACTGAAATTGATGATGTATGAAGTTGATTGAATGCATTACAGGATTCACGATCTGTCGGGGCCATAACAGAACTGGCATTTGCAATGGTGTTTACATGGAGATTATTGAGAACACCTAGTGGGCCTCAGAGAAGGCAACCTAAAAGGCAAGGCCCAACATTTAGTAGCTCTGGTGTTTGTAGTCCAGAAACCATTAATGCTTCATCGGCCGGGGTTATCAATCCTTCAGAAGATTCCAGAACCTAGAATGTGATTGACGGTTCTTTCAGCCTGTGAAGGTAGATTATTTTTTTCTTCATTAAAAAAAAAAAATATTTTTTTTTTAAGTGACTGAGTCTAATATTCTTTTATCCCCTACAACCAACTCTTGGACAAGTTGTTAGGCAAAGGTTGAGTGAAGGAAGAAAGGTAATATTTTCAAAATATATAAGTTAGAGAAAAAGCAAAAATACGCTATGTGGCCCTGGCCCATTTAGTTTTCATAAGTTAATGTTTCTCTTTCATTTTTTATTATTTTCTTTATGGCGTGTGCTAGTACTATATGATGCATTGTCGATGTCTATTGATCCGGGACATTCATGTTTGCTTTCTACAATGTTTTTGAGGGTTTAATTAATGTTAGATTAAAAGATATCTCTTGAAACACAATCTTATTTAATATTATCATTTTTTTGTAATTTATGAAATTCACATTCATTTCGCCCATGACTTAACTGGTTTAGGTAACATGTCGGTTGTTTGGTTTTATCCTTGAGGGTAGCAGCCCTGAGGAGCTGCAGGTTGTCACTTTTTTTAATAGTTTTTTTTTAATTATTTCTTAATTTTTGAATTCATCACTTAAAAAAAATTCTTGTGTTAATGATTTTTTTTAAAACCAGAAGCAAGCAACTGTCAGATCATCTGTTCTAGAGGCGCTTCTTGAGATCACGAAATTTGGTGATCTTTATCTGATGGAAAGGGTGCTGGATGACGACAGCGAAGTAAAGCACCAACTATTTCTTATCGTAGTTTCTTTTCCCAGATTATTTTCTCATATTTTGTCTTGCCTGGGTATATTTGCATTGTCATTTTAAACTGCTTAGTAACATAATCTTGATTGTCTTATAGGCCCATTTTTATGGCTTAACTTACCACCACCTCCACCACCTCCGCTGCCTCAAATTCTCCACCACGATTTTACTTTCACTTTCAGTGAGCTCGGGGTTGACGAGAAGTTTGGAAAGTGCTCAAAAGAAGGGGTCCACTATTCTGAATTTGAAATGTGTAGATGCTCAGGTGATATTTAGCTTCAGCTGCTTGCTGTGTGTGTCTATATAGATGTATTTCATATTGTACCATTTCTGAATGTGTGATACATAGACAGGGTTAATGGGCAAAAGTCTTCTCGAGTTTCAATCTAATAAAGGTGATGTGCTCCCTCTTCACAAGGTAAACTATCTTTAAAGTTTCAATCTAAATGTCATTTTTTATTAATTTATTTATATTTTTTACAGAATAATCTTCTCATACTTAATTTATTAATTTATTGTTCAGATTTTTGTTTCTTGGTATCGAGCTATGTGTAATTATTTGGTGAAGTAGTTTTCTCCATGGAGTGCTACATAATTGGAATTAGGACCATGTACTTAAATTGTATTTATAACAAAAAAAGGCAACATATTTCTTGAAATTGATCCATGATGACCCACCCAATTATTTTTTTCAACTTCTATTACATCATTTTCTGATATTCGGTACTCATGATTTCATTAATCCTTGCAGCTCGCATCATCTCTTGGGCCACACTTCTACAACAATATATTTAAATGCAAGCAAATATCAGAAACAGGAGCACAACAAGTAATTATTTCTTAAATTCCTTTTCTTCTCTTAACCTACATAACTTAGAGTTTTTCCTTTTCTGTTTCCGCTTTACCATATTCGAATATCAAGTTTCTGATTATGAGATTGAATATTTCATTTAAAAATAGCAACTAATTAAGTATGAGAAGATCTTTCTATAAAGTTTATATGTTAACATTTGCAAATTGCAACACATTCTTATAATTGTTAATTTTGAATGTAAATACCTTTTCCTATTGATCAGGACTCATCTATTACTGTTGCCTTTGATGATATACCAGAAGAAGGTTTGAATAGTCGCCTACGCTTTGAAAAATTGGCAAATGAGGTAGATTGCCTGTTCACTTTATCATATTATTTGATAGGTGAAGTTTTAGTTGTTAAGTTGAGAAATGTCATTTATTGGCTTCTTATCCTACTTATATTGTTTAACTGGTTATTGAATTGAATCCATGTATTATGGGGTATTAAACGAGGAAGTTTCGAATGTCAAACCAATGAATTTACCGTGTATATGCTTTTAAAGATGGAAAAAAGACTTTGAGTGCTTTAAAGACATAAAATTCTCAGAATTGTGATTGATTTGTAGGTGACATATCGTCTGATGAAGGAGACATTGATTCAGCTAAGCAAAGGTGTGTAAAAAGGTCCAGCTGACGATTTGATTCCTGTCTTACTTGGAGAGAGGCTGCCAACAATGTCCAAGAAGGATATCAAGTTCACGCCTGTAAACAGGAACCTTGATCATTCACAGGTCTATCTTACAAAATACTTTTCATATAGCCCTAAACTTATATGTGTGCATATTCTGTAGAGATTAAGTCACTTTATTACATTGATGAATATTGACTGCTAGAACCTTATTTTTCACATCATCACATCATGAATTATTAGTATTTCCTGATGAGAAAATTCTTATTCTTTTTTTTTAAATTATTAAATAAAATAATTCAGGGAGACAATCTTTCTTTGGTTTATGTTTTATATCATTCGAATCTTTATTTTTATTTCAGGCCTTCACCTTTTTCAATAATTCAGGCCTTCACCCTTTTCATGTTTTACTTATTCTTATCTTTTGATTCCCTGAGCAGAAGTAAGTTTTATTGATCATTATCATTTGTTCTTCTTCAATTTGTATAATTCCCAACCGAGCTCATCTGGGAATGAAGCTTAATTGAATGAAATAAGAGAAGCAATCCACAACTACTAAGATGGGGATGGAAATACAACAAAAACCTTGAAGAACAAGCTGCCTAGATTCATATGTTAAGCTTTTTCTTGATTTTACTTAAATTATACGCTTTTCGTTTCAAATGGACTGCATTTGAGTAGACTTTGATTGTGTTTTTCATAATGCCCGTCCATCTCATATTAACTATTACTGTAGAACATAAAATATTATTGTATTAATATTAGTTTTAGTTTGATGTGTCTTAGATTTTATTGAATTTTGGTGTATTTTTTGGTGATATAATTTTATTATTAGTGATTTTGGTGTATTCCTGCTTTCATTTCATATTTTTTAAAATTTTTTTAACTTTCTAGAAGGTAATTTCTATATAACCGTTCTAGAAAATATACTTTTCAGAACGAATTTTTGAAAATCCGTTCTAGAAATTGTCTTTTCTAAATACCGTTCTAGAAAGTTATTTTCTAGATCGGTTTTTCGAAAACACCGTTCTGGACTGTTATACTTTCCAGAACGTCTTTTCTAATAACCGTTCTGGAAAGATCGTTATTTTAATAAATACCGTTCTGGAAAGTATCACTTTCCAGAACGTCTTATTGAAAATACCGTTCTGGAAAGTATCACATACCAGAACGGTATTATTGAAAAGACATTCTGGAAAGTGGTGGATCAACATCGGATGGTACCGTTCTAGAACATAAAATTTATTTTCTAGAACGCCATTTTTTGACCCTTCTAGAAAGTTTGCCAATCTGGAAGGATAAAAAGGCGTTATGGAAGTACAGACTTCTAGAACTATGTCACTACAGAAGGCACATAAAGACGTTCTGGATAGGCAGAATTACCCTTCTAGATATGCAGTTTATGCACTAGTGACATGAAATCTAGAAGATTAAATAATAATAATAATAAAAAGCATATATACCCTTGGCACTTATACCCTTAAGCGTATCCAATGCTTGAGGAATATCGACACTTAAAATGACTCTTACGCTCTTATTAACCCAAATCACTTATTACTTGTCTGCTTGGGGGCTTTAAGCACAATTTTTGCTCACTTGGGCAAATTGAATTAAAATAATACTGTAACAAAAAAAGGTGAAAATTAAGAGGCGACAAGGGAGGCGTAAAATGGAAAGTTTACAAGAAGAAAATGTTGCTCAAAAAATGGACTGCGCTAGCGACGACAAGGAAAGCAGAAGTAGCTGCCCAAAAATGGATGACGACGATGGACAAGAATAAAAAGGAAAAGGAAAAGGTCATCGAGGTATTTTCTATTTCATATTAAGGGTTTGAAAGAAATTTTTTTTTTCTAATTGATTTAGGGTTTGAAAAATCAAGGAAAAACATGTATCTTTTATGAGTTTTTAAATTAAACATGGGATGTTTAGCATAAGATTTGGGCATTATACGTTGATGAATGGACATAAACTATATAAAAAAGATTTAAAATCTCTGGGCTTTGAAATTTGCACGTCGTTCGGTGTTTGAGTGCGGTTTGGGTTTCTTGGACCCTTAGAGATAGTTTCTTAAATCATTTCTTGGATCCTAGAAACAATTTTATTTTCAAGAAACAGTCTCTTGGATTCAAAAGATTTTATATCTTATTTCGTCTTTTGTTGGATCCTAGTAGTTATGATTGGGCGGATATTGTATTCAATACTCCCTCCGTTTAAAGATAATTGTCGTTTTAGAGATTCAATTTTATTACAAATTAAGTGTCGTTTTAGAATTCTTTACCACTTTATTCCAGTCTTATCCCCGCTTATTTTAAGAAATATAAACAAGTTTATGTTAATAGAATAAATAAAGGGAAAGAATGGAAGTAATTAAATGAGAATATTATTAATTGATTTAGGATATGTTGGTCAAATATTAAATTCCTTAATTTTGAACAAAAACTCTAAAACGACACTTATTAAGAAACGGAGGAAGTAATTGTTTAACATAAAATTTAATGGGCATAAAACTTGGTTTGAATCTCGTGCCTTTGAAATATGTTGTTCGTTATGGTCTAGTGTTTGGTTTGTTTCCAATGTTGAATGGAATGTCGATATGTTGTAGTATGGAAGTTATGGTTTGATATTTTGTATTACAGACATAATATTTGGTTTTATTCTCTTGCCTTGAAATATGTCGTATGTTATGGAATAGTATTTGGTTTGATTCCAATGTTGAATGTGCCTTTTTTATATGTTGTGCTATGGAAGTTGTGGTTTGAGTTGGATCCTAGAGACAATTTCTTAAATCTTAGAGACAACTTCTTGGGTTCTAGAAATAGTTTCTGGTTCTCAAGATACAGTCTCTTGGACCCAAGAGACTGCAATTTTGTTTCGTCTTTTGTTGGATCCCAGTAGCTAGGATTGGTCAAATATTATATCCAATAGTTGTTTAACATAAAACTTGGGCATAGTAGGTCAATGAATGGACATGGCGATGGGGTATGGCTTGCACTTGCCTTAGAAAACTCAAGCTCGTTACTGCTATTAAGACCAGGATGTCAAATTGCCATGCACCTGATAGTTTTGAGAAGTCGGCTTTTAGATATTTTATAAACTTTGATTCTGAAACGCATCACAGTGAAAAGTTGTTAGATTTGTTTGAGCGGGAAGTGAATGTAAGAGGTACGAAGGAGCATGGGCGTTAGCTTTGAAGTCTTTTCGATTAATCTATGGCAATGGTAATTGAGCCACACGATATTATTTTGGTCTTTTTCAAAAATAAAAAGGAAAAAAAAGGATTTGACGAGATTGTTTTTATTTTGTTCCATGGATCTCGAGACGTTGTAACTTGAGTTTAACAACTATGAATGGGGAAATTGCATGAGGTCTGAGTTAGGTTTACGATGGCGATACACTTTTACATGGTCTAATATCGTGTTCGTTCTCCAATTATGCAGAATTGGTTGTTTAAGGATAAGGTAAATCAAAAGAAGCAAAGAACAGCACCTTCAACCCACTAGAAGATGATTTGGTCATCTTAATTTTGTGATCTGAGCTTGTCAGACATTTTCACAAAAAATATCTTAATTGAATAGATTTTTTATGTCTCAGTTCAAGATCTTAGTCAAGTACTATTCTCGGTTCTTCATCGTAAGATTGAAATAAACTCCTTTATGTTATCTCTAGTTTATGTGCTGACTTTATTAGTTTGTGTTGAAGTTCAAACCAAATTAAACACAATTACTTCTTCTAAAAGGCGTGAGGCGTCGAGGTCGAGCCTAAAGCCTTACAAGCTTATGCTTGCTTAAGCGGCAAAAGGCATTATTATTATTATTTTTTATATTAATTTAATTATTTTGGATCACTATGTAAGTAAAATATTATAATGTGCAAGGCTTTTTGCAAAATGATAAGGTTTTACGCTTATAAACATTTTATGTTAAAAAGAAAGGTCAATTAAAAAAATACCATCGAGGTTTAGTAATTATATTTCAAATTCACACACACTTATTAATATGAACCTCAAGTGTGCTTGTTCCTTGGGGGTATTTTGTAGTTTTCAAAGATAACTTTTGTGTGTGTTTGTGTTTCCTTTTTTATTTCTTTTAATTTAACTCAAATGCCAAGGGCAATTTTTGCAATTCTGCAAGTAAAGAATGAAGAACATGTATCAACATATACTAGAAAATTATCTCTCAGCAAGAAAAGCACTCATGCAAAAAGACATGGCCTTACACCAGAAAAAAAAAAATTATACAGTTTGCTTATAAATAACTGCATTTCCAAATTGGCAATTCTATTTCAAAACAAGTACAAACAAACATCATTCTGATTCTTTAATAAACACTTCCATAACCAAGTCATTTTGTAAATCTATCGACCCTTGCAAGAACCAATGCAAGCAATCATTTTGAATCTTCTCATTCTCATCCTTCCCATCGTACAAATGATACTGCCGATAAACTCCTGGATGCTTATAAGGCCTTAATAGCGAAATCCCGACAGGTCATCCCCATCGTCATCTTGTCAATAAAATGTCGATGTTCATGATTACCCATTGGTGTCGAGCTACCGAGGAAGGAAATGCTGACAGACACAAACCATTAGTAGTCCGATAGGTAAACCTTCTACAAACGCGTTTGCCAACAACATTGACCATTGGTATTACCCTTTTTCTGTGGTGCCAACCATAACACTCCTACAATAAATCAACTAAAGGACCATCAATTTCAAAGTCTCGATCCTTCTCTTCTTGACCCCCCCCCCCCCCCCCCCCCCCCCCCTCGTCCGTTGTCGTCATCCTTGTTGGAATAATTGCAGATCTTGATTCACAATATTTTAATAATGTAAAATGTGTGTGTTGTGTAGAGTATAAAATAAAAAGCTGCGAAATATAAAAGACACACGTATAAAACTTTTGACTATAAGAATAATCTATTCTTATATTTGAGCCAACATGCCAAAAATATTTACTAATCAAAACTTGCATTTTAACAATTACCAAAGTCCTAATCTACCAAGTAAAGTTAAACTAAAAGATCCTTAAGAGTGTATGATCTAAACTAGTATAACTCTTTCAAAGTCTAAGATTCCAAATCACAATATTAGATCTTAACGAAAACAGTAAAAATTATGGAAGAAAATAATTTTGTCTGCAGGATGCTATTGTGGATGCTGAAGGCATTTTCAAAAATATGCGGCAAGAATAAATATGCTCTCAAATGATTTTTGCTTCGATTATCCTTTCTAAAAGCGTGAGTGTTTGTGAGCAATCCCTCAACTTTATATAGGGACACCTTGATTGTATAAGAGACCTACAAAATAAGAAAAAAAGATATATACAATATAAAACAAGTACCATTAGTAAAAAAAATAAGATCGAATCTCTAGAGTCCTGATAATATTTACTAGCCTAAAAATTGACTTCTACTCTAAGAAAAGCAATATACATAATATATTGTGTGTGCGTGTGTATTAATTAAAGGAACAAGATAAAATCTTAGACTCCTAAATAATACGTATTAAAATATACGAATTATATGCTGGAAAAAGAAAATTACAACCTAAATTAAGACTAAATAAAATAAATTATAATTACCAAACATGATAAATGTCAACTCTTTCCTAAATAATTAAAACTTGGCAAGAAAGTCAAAATATTAAATAAGACAAAATAAATAATTAGTTATTAAATCACATATTATACATAATACGTGACTCAACAATCTCCCCCCTTTTGTCTTTATTGGCCTCATGATGAAAATACCAAGTATAAAACTTGTATAATCATCAAAAAATACTCCCCTAAAATATTGTAAGTAAACATAAGACGGTTAATAAGAATGCTATTACATCTGGGACTATATTTGCAAAAGCAAATGAAAAAAAAGCCTTAATAGATTAGGGCAAAAGGTCATAGTCATTCCACAAAAAAATAGATAACTTGATAATAAAAAGAGATCATCAAACTCCGAAGTAGGATCACTTCATTTCGTCACAGCAGCAACTTCAAAGTGGAACTCCATTCCATCATCATCTTCCTCACGAAAACCAGTAGGCATAGAAAAGCATGAAGCTCCCCTGAACGAGACGCTGAATTGGCAGTGGCATCCACAACGATATCGAAAATAGCATCTGTAGACCGATTAACTCCCCTTAAATTCGGATCTCCCCCTAAACTTGGCACATTCTTCTAAATTGGAGTATCTAAACAAAGTCTTGAGTAGCAGCAGTGACTCTAGAATCATCTACTACATCTCCCCTTTTTGGTTAGAAAATATAGAATTGGAAAACAGGCCAAGAAGCTGGGTTCAGAGAGCAGTAAAATGTGCAGTAACAACATTGGTATACAGCAGTTGAACCAGTAAAAGTGAACACGACACTGGAATCATCATGCCCAGGCCAAACTTTGTAGAGAGATGAATGCTAGCGATTATGTGTCGATATCCGTGGCAGCATCCGAAGTAGCATCCATGATGGCATTCGGGGTGGCTTCAGGAACAGGAGTCAAATCTGAAGCAGGAATAGTAGGAACATAATTAGTTGGAACATCGTGATCAGAATGTCTATCCTCGTCATCAAAATAACTACCAGAATATCAAATAAATGGTTCTTAGCATTGAGGAGCGACTAGGTGACTGAAAACACGTCTAAACATCTGAGTGATGGAACACGGGAACCAGACCTTGAGACATCAACACTCTGAAGATCAAACTCGGGAACAACAAGACCCACTTATTTGAAGAGGATGGGGTGAAGAATGTAATAGCATCGAAGGCATGTGCACCAAAACCTAACAATAGTCGAGTTTTGAGCCGGTAGAGGATGTGTGCATGAAGCTCGGTGACTCTGGAAACTTATAAACTCACCATCTCTGACCGTACATTTCTTTTAGTTATTGGAGCGTTTCAAAAAATTAAAATTTCTGTTTTAATAAACCATTTATGGACCCAAGAAATTAAGACAGTTTCTCGAATCCAAGATACGGTTTCTCGAATCCGTGAAACTATTTTCGCCCTGAAATGTCTTCTTGCAAGCAATATAAAAATGTTATTGGAACAAAAATGGTTTCTTCAAAATTTTTATCTTAACTTGAAGCTTCCTGAAGTTAGTAATCTTCTTAAAATAATATTTTTAACTTGAATTCTGACATACTTTTCAAGTTTATCAAATTCACAACGTAGGCGGATTATTAGATATATGATTATTACCATGATTCTGAAAATCGGACCGGACCGGCTAGTTCAACCGGGGACCGGACAAAAGAACAGTTCGGTTCACTTCAGAAAACCTTTTGCGCGTGAAACCGGTCAAAAACCGGACAAATAGGTTCAACCGGTAAACCTGTACTGGTTTGAGCGATCAAGCGAGTCAGATAAACGCTGTCGTTTGTTCTGTATTTTTTTCCTTTCCAAATGTGAATTGTCCGAGAAATTGATTCAAACCAGACTATCAGATCCCCATTCATTTTCTATGACGTCATTCATCGTTTGCTGTTTGCTGTCGCCATCATCGCCACACATAAGCAACACCACTGAAGTCTTCAAAGCTCATGTTCATATGTGTGAATACAACAGATAAGTGAGAGAGAGAGAGAGGGAGAGGTGTGGAATTGGAAAAGCGGCGGCTGAGTATTGAGAGATGAAAGTTCTTTCCTATCATAGTCAATTGCCTTCATTTCATTTCATGCCTTTATTGAATCATTTTACTAGGGTTGCCATTTTATTGAGGAATTATTGAATTGGGATTTTTATTATTTCATTACTTATTGGATTGGGCTTATGGTGTGTATGTGTGTGTGTGTGTGTGTGTGTGTGTGTGTATGTGTGTGTATATATATATATACACATAATATATATATATATATATAAAAGTACCGTAGAATTTTCCATATAGAGAACTTATACGGTAAAGTGACTTTATGGTAACTCTAACTATTTTAGCCAATAAATTTATTAAAAAAGATTTTTATTTATTAACATGGGTGATGTGTCAAAAAGTAATAGGATTACCATACATGGGTATGGTAAAGTGAAGGTACCGTAGATTTTTCCATATATATATATATATATAATAATTTCTCATTTTATATTAATATTAAAATATTATATAATATTAAAACAATTACTACTGGTTCGACCACGGTCCCGATCGAACCTATAAACCATTGAGCTTGTTGCTTCACCGGTTTGATGACCAGTTCGGTTTTCAAAACCATGATTATTACAAACTTTTTAAGTTTGTCAAAATATTTATAAAAATGATTTTCTTGAAAAATGCGAAGATCAAGAAACTCAAAATCCAACAATGAATTTTGTCTCCCTCACCTCAAAAGTTATCTCGACCAGAAAATTGGACAAGCCACCGGAATTTCACGCCGTCGCCGACACAGCTGGTAGACTTCGCCACCCAGGTGCCCGCTGGAGAGACCAGTGTTTAGGATGTTGTTGGGGAGATTTCTCCACCCATGCTGCACTACCAAGACTTCTTCGTCATTGTTGCAAATTCGTCGGAATCCTCGTTGAAAGATGGGGTGAAAACTCCTATGGGATTTGTGGGTTGAGAGGTTTTGATGTTGGAGTAAAAATGGGCTTCGTTCGTATGAAACTTCGTAAATGAGAGGCCTGCTTGTGTTATCTATTTATTTTCTCCAAGAGCATATGAGTATTTTCAGGTGCCAAAATAGCCACAAAACCTTTTGTTGAAAATTTTATTTTTGGGAATAATTCCTTATTTTGTTATTTGCCTTTCTTGGGCCCAAAATATATTAGGGAACTAGAATTGGGACTCTAGATTTGTTTCCTAGATTGTGTCTAAGATTTTATTTAGTTTCCTAGATTGTATTTAGGACTTGTTTAACTTGTCTACCAAGTTTAGGACTCTAGAAGTCTTGTCTATTTAAGACAAGACAAAGACGCAAAAGGGCACACCTTCGATAATCTTGACACACGGTTTTTTTGATAAGGACGCAGCAAGAGCAAGATGACGCAAGCAAATAAGAACACGAGCAAGTAAAAGACTTGTGGCAACGATCCAAATCAAGGAGATTTTCGAAGTTGCGTAACCAACGGAGAAGATCATCACAAACTTTGCCACAAGACTTGAAACCACAATTTTAATCACAAGATCTTTGGAGTTGCGTAAGCAACAAAAAAGATCATCAGCCTTCAAGGCGACAAGTATTTTAGTATCATAGTTTTTGATACCGTAGTTTTCATATATTACTTTGAATCTTTTGTATTGATTGTGAACAAGATAAGTAATATAGTTTTCGGGTTTGTACACCCAAGTTCACAAGTATCTTTTACTTGTGAACTGATTTTAAATTGATGTGTTCGATTTTTAATATTTATTCCGATGCACGTTTTTAAATTCTGTGTGATATTGGTTTCGATGTTGTTAACATCATTCTCAACATCTGTTTTCTAAAATTGCTGTTTATTATTCTGAAATTGTTTGATGTTAATTTCAGTGTTACTTAACATTGAAAACAACATCGTCTACTGATACTTATTTTCAAAACAATAGACCTTCAAATTTTACAATTGACATCTAGAGCGGGTTACTTAACCTTTTAAGTACTGATCCTTATTTGTCTAGGTACTATGGATACTCTAAGGAAGAAGAGCTTGATTGCTACAGAGTACATTGAAGATGACGACGAGGTTGATGAATCTCTTGACGAGTACGAGAAGCTGAGCATTGAGTATGAACAATTATATGCTAGTTGGGGAAAACAAGTACTCAAAGTCAAGGATCTTAGAATCGAGGTGGACAAATTGACTAAGGAAAAGGATGATCAACTTAATATAATTGTCCGATTGGAGTCATCCCTCACCAAAAAGGATGATGAACTAGAACGAGTAAAGACCGAGTTGAAGAAGGTCCAAGAAACCCTTACAAACCTCAACAAGGGCAAGGCCAAGCTGGATGTAATTATGGAATCGAGTATTCCGGATTGTTCAAAATACGGGATTGGATACAAACCTATTCAAAAGCCAGATGCAAGTCAAAAGATGAAGTCGACCAAACGCCACAAAAGGAGAAGAAGACAATATGTGTGCCATCACTGTGGTGAACATGGGCACATTCGACCATATTGCTGGAAGCTTATTGGGAAACAAAATCAATTTAAAAGGTCGAAACTGTCTGCTGAGTTTCGTGTTGGTTTCCGTGATGGTTTCTGTGTTCCCAACACCAAAAACAACACCAGAGTCAAGCAGATCTGGGTCAAAAAGAACGAGATCAAATGTAACATGATCTATTCCCCTCTGAAGTCTCACATCCCTGGAGCCTGGTATTTTGACAGTGGATGCTCTAAGCACATGACCGGCTCGGAAAATCTCCTCTCGAATATTGTAAAATTTCATGGAGTAAAGGTGAAGTATGGTGGAGGTGCAAATGGCCAAATCATTGGCCAAGGAACTCTTCATGTTCCAGGTATTGCGAAGCTCGAGAAGTTACTCGTTGAAGGCTTAACTGCGAACTTGATAAGCATCAGCCAACTGTGCGATGGTGGTTTTAATGTCAAGTTCACTAAAAAGTGTGAAGTTTATGACGAGGGCAATACATGTATTCTTACTGGTCAGAGGACATCAGACAACTACTACCAAATCGAAGATGCAGGTGTTGAAATTGAAGAAATTGGTGATGTTGGTTTCGATGACGGTTCTGGGAACTCAACATCAAACCCAACATCGACTCAAGCTGATCCAACATCAGACTCAGATTCAGATAAGACGTTTTCTCCAGTCACTCGTATTAAATCGATGGTAAGTGAGTTTATTACGAAAATGTCTGATACATTCGTGATGAGCATGGAAGGTAATCTCTCTTACTTTCTTGATTTGCAAATTAAACAACTAGATGATGGTATTTTTCTTTCTGAGTCCAAATATGCTAAGACTCTTATATCTTGGTATAGCAAAAAATAGAATTGCATTTCTCTTTCTACAGCTAACGCCGAGTATATTGCAGCTGGAAGTACTTATACACAGTTATTGTGGATGAACCAAATGATAGAGGACTACGGTTTACATAGAAGAATATTGACTGTGCTCTGTGATAATTCTAGTGCCATTGATATCTCGAAAAATACGGTCCAGCTTTCTCGAATCAAACACATTGACATAAGGTACCACTTTATTCGAGACTTGGTTGAGAGGAAGATAGTTAGCCTTGAGCATATAGGAATAGACAATCAGCTTGCTGACATCTTCACAAAGGCATTAGATTTCGAGACCTTTTCTCGTTTGAGAAGAGATCTCGGTATGTGCATTGTCTGAGCCAATGTTGGTTGTGATGTTGTGACACACCATATCAACATCAGTCACAACATCTGTATAATTTTGCATCCATTTTTATTTTTCTTTTCATACATAATCCAAATGCATTGAGTCTGGTTGAAAGTGCGATAAGGTCTTGTGTTGCAATAAAAGTGATGACAAAAAAACTAACCTCTTCAATTAGGTGATTATGGAGCTTGCCCGCAGAAATTGGTTTTCTCCCAGGTCCTAAAACAAGAGGTGTTAACAGCAATTGCTGAAGATAAGCTAATTTCTCTTCAAATCTTTAAAAAGATGAAGAAAATCTGGATACAAATTGATCCAATCTTTAAATTTCACCTTCTTGAGCGATTCTGACGTAGTCATTAACTTGAGTTAAGGGGTAAGTTTCCATTGACTTCGCCTTAGGCAATGTTGATTATAATGTTGTAGTAATAAAAAGCAACACGAATTAAGTCACTAAAATCATAATGTGATTTTTTTAAACCTTTTTAGGCATCAATTAGGACATTAATACTTTGAGAAGATGCCTCTTTGCTGTGCGTTCTGTTGTTTGTGTTCGTGTCTATCTTGAATTCTCTTAATCTTATTTTGAATCTTACTAACCGCGTGTTTCAGTGGAGTTTTAATCAGACGGTTGGACAGGTAATAAAGATATTGATTTGGTGAGCGAAAAATTGCTTTTCAAAGGCTTTGTTCAACTATGGTGATGGTTTATAAAAATCTAGCTCTATCTCGGTTTTAATTTGTAGTTGGGATTTGTAATTTTTATTATCCAATTAAGAGATAGTGGGCTATTTAAACATAGAGATCATGTGTCTTATTTTGAGAAAGAAAATTTTGGGTTTTAAAATTGGTAGTGGGGGGGTATTTATCCAGTTTATTCTTTATTTACCCGCTTTCTTCCCTACTTCGATCATCTTTACCCAAATTGACAAGTTAAGGTTTTTTACTTTTCATTTCTCTCAATTTTACTTCATACGGCACTCGATTTTGTGTTTGTGGCTGTTTCCAATTCTCTTGCAAAATGTCGAATTCACCATCACCCATCAAAGTTTCGGAAACAGGCTGTGCGTCTAGATAATAAGAAAATTCCACCCAAAGAGAGAAAAGAAGAAGTCCAAAGTTTCCGTGTCAGCCCATGTTGGTTCTGGTGTTGTGTCATCGAAACCAACATCCCCTGCAAATAATCCTGCCTCTTCTCCAAGCTTCGATTCTGACAATGTTACATCTGCCAGTGCACCGATGTCAATATTTGCCTCCGACCACTCTACTAGCTCTGATTAGGCTCCGTCTCAAGCCGTCTAGATTGAAGACATGGAACCAATCTCCACGAGGTTCTTGACGAGTGAAGCTGAAGAGCTGTTCTTGGGATTTCAAAATCGAGGCATGATTGCTGAGCGCCAAATCCTCGTTGCTTTTTTCGTGAAGCAGACTCTGATTACCTTCTTTAGGCACCGAGGCACCTCTTCGAGCTGGTGTCATGTCTGGTGTTGGTTCTGGTATTCCCAACATCAGTACCAATATGGTTCATTTTTCTGCTCCGTTTGTCCGAGACCAGATTACTTTGTTTGATAACCAGGTTGCACAGCACCAGGCGCTTCGGGACTCGTTTGTTGAGGTCATTTTGCTTTCAGAACAAAAAGGGGGAGAAGAATGTAGAAGACACTGCTGTGAATGTGATTCGTTTTTGTTTGTTTAAACAATGGTTACTTCATTTAGGGGGAGTTTCTAATTCAGGTGGATTTTTTAGTCTATTGATCCTTTTAATGTTTCTTAGGTATTTTGTCCAGAAAGGCAAAAGGGGGAGATTGTTGAGAATTTTATTCTTGGGAATAATTCCTTATTATGTTATTTACCTTTCTTGGGCCCAAAATATATTAGGGAACTAGAATTAGGACTCTAGATTTGTTTTCTAGATTGTGTCTAAGACTTTATTTAGTTTCCTAGATTGTGTTTAAGACTTGTTTAACTTGTCTACCAAGTTTAAGACTCTAGAAGTCTTGTCTATTTAAGACAAGATAAAGACGCAAAAGGACACACCTTCGATAATCTTGACACACGATTTTTTTGAGAAGGACGCAGCAAGAGCAAGACGACACAAGCAAAGAAGAACACGAGCAAGTAAAAAACTTGTGGCAACGATCCAAATCAAGGAGATTTTCGAAATTGCGTAACCAACGGAGAAGATCATCACAAGTTTTGCCACAAGACTTGAAGCCACGATTTTTAATCACGGGATCTTTGGAGTTGCGTAACCAACAAAGAAGATCATCATCCTTCAAGGCAACAAGTATTTTAATATTATAGTTTTTGATACCGTAGTTTTCATATATTACTTTGAATATTTTGTATTGATCGTGAACAAGATAAGTAATATAGTTTTTGGGTTCGTACACCCAAGTTCACAAGTATCTTTTACTTGTGAACTGATTTGAAATTGCTGTGTTCGATTTTTAATATTTATTCCGTTGCACGTTTTTAAACTCTGTGTGATGTTGGTTTCGATGTTGTTAACATCGTTCTCAACATCTGTTTTCTAAAACTGTTGTTCATTATTCTGAAATGTTTGATGTTGATTTCAGTGTTACTTAAGATTGAAAACAATATCGTCTACTGATACTTATTTTCAAAATCATAGACCTTCAAATTTTACACCTTTTTTTTTTGTCATAAAATGGATAAAGTCCATTTTATCTACGGAAAAATGGCTATAAAGAGGATTTCTTTTAAATGTCAGAAAAGAAAAAAAAAATCCTCCATTTTGTAGTTAAATTATCAAAATATCGTACACGAAGTTGTTATAATATTTAGAGAAAATTAAAAAATTGAGATATGTAATTATATATTGATTGAAAATTAATTATTATTCCTTTCAATTAATTTGAAAACGGAATAATTCTACTAGCGAAGAATTTTTCTGGTGTTGCAATCAAAAGGTGGACTCGACTAGAGGGGATACAACTGGATCTCTACGATGAGGAGTTTTGGTGTAAGCCACATATCCAGGAATTGATTCCCTCTCAATCGTCGCTCGGAGAAATTAATTGTGAGGTATTAATTTAATTTTATAAGAATCAAAATATGTACTCGATACATGATAATGAAAATTGACGATCGTTAAAATTGTCAACGAATCTTTGATAATAAATGTCGTATTCTGTCTTAATTGATCATGAATATGATAATAAGTGTAAATTCAATTTACAACTAAGTTTACATTTCATGCTTTGGTGTAGTTTTCGTTGCCACCATTTGACCGTCGTTGGATAAAATATAAGATGGAGTCGAATCTTATTGCAATTGATACTTCCCATTTTCATTTTCCCTCTTTTTTTCTCCTCTTCACTATAGAATTCATAGGTAGACATCCCACGTCACCATATAGAAAATCAACCCTATTATACTAATTCAGACGTCACCATATAAAAAATACTTTCAGGTTATTCATATTATTTTTCTATCCATTCTTAAATGTCACCAAAAAAGATTCTGATATATAAACTTTGGTTTTGATTTGGGATTATAATTTTTGATCCATGATCAATTTATGTGTATGATTGAATTGAGATGTGAAATGGAGTTTTAGAAGCTACTGGAATCATTAGTTTTTTAAAAAAAACATTCCCAATCAACGTGAATCATGGTATTTGATAAAAAAAAAATTTAAATCCATATTAATAAGCATATTACTTACAGTAGGAAATTTTATAAAATATTGATTAGAAATTTTTACAAATTTTTTCCAAAGATTTTATGGACATTAGTGAAGATTCTATAAAACAAAAATATTTAATGTGTATATTTCAACCGTACAAATCAAAATTATTCTAAATAAATACCTTCCCACCACCTAATCAGAAATAAATAATAAATAAACCTATAATTTTTCATCCTATCTTTTATTCCCAACATAAAAACAAAATAACAAATTCTAAATAAATACAACTCACCAGATTGAATATTTGACTAAATTTTCTAATGTCTAGCCCAACATATAAACAAAATTAACACATATCCAAAAAAAATTATTTCCCTTCCTCTCTCCTATTTCCAACATAAAAACAAACATGTAAAAGATTTATTTGAATAAAATCCCTAATTTAACAACCAAATAAATAAATAGTTAAATAATTGATAAAAAAAATTTCTACGATCTTAGGTTTAATATAATAAAATAGATATTTTATTCTCAATTCATCTATATTCCAATAAAACACAAAACTAGAACGGATCTAAAAGATCTATTTGAATAAAACACAAAACTAGAACGGATCTAAAAGATCTATTTGAATAAAACACAAAACTAGAACGGATCTAAAAGATCTATTTGAATAAAATACTCGATGAACAAGTAAATAATTGATAAAAAAATTGAGGTTGAATATAATAAATGTTCATCCTAAATAAATAATTAATTGATCAACAATTAAGGAGGTTGAATATAATAAATGTTTATCCTAAATAAACATCATTATGGATAAAAGTATATATTTTTCCTATTGAAACTTGGGACGACTATAATTTATATATTGGATGAACATTAATTTATTTGAAATTTTGAACTCAAAATATGTGTAATTCGTCTCTTGCTATAATTTTTTGATGCATTTTACATATTTATATTGAGAATACCTGGTAATAAATATTCTTATTTCTTATGACGACTGTATTTAACTGTTGTTGTTTTCTTGAAGTAATTTGTTTTGTCCCGTCTATGCATTTTCAAAACTTAATGGTATAAATTATGATTTTGCAAGAAATAAATTGAAATCGACAATTGGAAATTAATATAGTGAAAGGGTTGAAATATATTTTGATTTATAATTGAAAAATCAAAATTTTACAAAATATATACACACACACAACATATAGTTATATATTAAATATTATAATATTAAATAAGGCGTGTGTATATTGGAATTTTTCTATAGAACCAGATAGGGCTCCATTACGGAGCCTATATAACACATGGCAACCATCCCACCGTGCATTTATAAAAAAAGAAAGAAAAAATAAAAAGAAAAAAATGATTAAGGTCTCAGATGAATGTCATGTCATTTATAGGGCTCCATAATGGAGCCTTATCTGGTTCTATACGGTGTATATTGTGCTAGTAATATATATATATATATATATGCGCAGCGAGTCCAGAGTTGCCCGGTAATATTGAACCTTGACATAGTGTCTGTACAACGTAAACATGCGCGAAATTATTATGAAAGCAAAAAAGAGAGTACACCAATAGCAAACACATAAACATGACTTGCTCGCAAGCTTCAAAATTTAGACAGTCTTCGCCCCTTCATTATCGTCGTCCTCGTCAATATCTTCAATCCCGACCCAATAAGTAAAAGCAAACAGAAATTCTTTGAAGTTCACCATCCCATTCTTGTCCCAATCCATCTCCTCTGTGACAACCAACAACAAGTTCAAAAACTCCCCGAGCAATGTTTTAATTTTTTAATGGCTATCATTACATGAAACTAATAATAATAATAATAAAAAGCATATATACCAAATCTTTTCATGGCTATTCTGCCAGAGGATCGTTCTCCCGAAGTGGTTTCGTTAATCGCGTGAATCATCTCGTCTCTGCTCACGTAACCATCCTTGTTCTTATCCAAGAAAACAAACGTATCGACTAGTGTTTCAAAAGTAGCCCTGAGGTTCGGCATTCCTATCTGAGATTTCTATCAAATGTCAAGGAAAAATTAACATGATCTCTGGACACAAGCATAATAAATAACTAATAGGTAAATGAAAATATTTAAGGCTTAATTACAAAAGAAAACAAAAACTTATGGGTATTTCTGTAATTTTGAGAATTATTATTTTTTCTTTTTTTGGTAATTAGGTCAAACTTCAAGGGTACTTTTTTCGAATTATCCATAAACTTAAACGAGCATACTGGATACAGAGTGCTGATTAGTTTGATCTTCCTCGAGAAGGTAGACGAGGCAAAGAAGAACAATAAATTCATTGAATTTCATTCTCATGTCTTCATTTATATCGCATGCCTCGAAGAGATCGTTGATTTCCTCGTCGGTGAAATTCAGCTCCAGCTTGCAAAAGCAGTGTTTCAGCTCTTGCGGATCGATAACACCATTTCCATCCTCATCTATCAAGACAAACAAATAGTCTCTTACTTTAAATTTTAAAAAACAAATCCTAATTTTAATGTCTTATCAATCAACTACAATATCAACTTCTATTTCTGATTCTACACAATTTAATTTTGATAAACTTCAAATGAGGAATACTTTAAATTTCAGATTTTAATTGTAGTTTGATTTCTAAACACAAATAAATCACTTTCATGTATTTACTTACCAAACAATTCAATTTCTAGCTTCTATTTCCAGACACCGCCAACTTCTGATTATCGACTACTTTCCATTTCTACTGCAATAAATCACTATATCTAAAACTAGGACTTTTTTTTTTTTTTTTTTTTTTGCAAATTGGAAAGCATAAATAGAATCCAAACGTCCCGAAAGAGAAACCAACCGAATTCTTCGAACGCGGTTTTGCATTTCCTAAAGCTCTCATCAATCTTGGGAAATTTTAAGATAATGCTGTTAAAGGATTTTATAGAGCTCCCTTTAACTTCTCGCTTCAATATCGCCTCGATTATTTTGGCCTCAAGCTTTGTCTTTGGCTCTGATGCCCTCGGAGATCCATCCTTAGTAACTACGCCTCCCATATTCACTTCAATATGTGTAATTAATTAATTAATTAATGCCTCTGCAGAACAAATACAAAAAATGAAAACAGTAGGGTGTTAATGCAATTTCAGCATTTTATAGTAATTAGAAAAAAAAGTTGGACTTTATTTCTCCCTTTTTATTCTTCTTTCAGAGAAAACAAATTTTTGGTTGATATACCATATAGCTAATCCATATTAAAAAATATATATATATTCTCAAGCATATTACTAATTGAAGATTTATTTCAGAGATAACATTTCAGAATTGGGGATATAAAAACAAATAAAGATTCATCTAAAGCGCACTGACGAACAAAAACCACACATCATTTGGAGTTAATTTTTCACCATGGATCACAAAATTAAATAAAATTACGCACATCTATTAACAGCGAGCTAAGATAAGGAATCAAAATTAACTGTGTGTGTGAGTGAGTGAGAGAGAGAGAGAGAGAGAGAGAGAGAGAACCTTGGCTTAACAGAGAAATCCGAAAGGCCAAAAAAGGCAGAATCTTTCTGAGAAGGGAGCAAACAAAGAAAAGTGACTCCTGATACAAAATAAAATACCCTCTCGCTAATAATGGTTAAAGCTAAATAAAGCTGGAAACCAGATTTTGCAGACACAAAATGGTGAATTGTCGAAGTGGGTTATCAATAATTATACGTTTTGTTTTGTGTATTCAAATTAATTTAATTTATTTATTATCACCCCAAGATTGGTGGCTTACCCACCACGTATTTTTCTGCTTCCACGCGTTCAAGATTTGGGGGCCATTTTTATGAATTTCCTTTTTCTTCTAGAATACATTTGCTTTCATCTTAGATGTTCTCCCAAATACTAGTACCTTTGTTGACTTGATCAACTATTTTGAAATTAATTTTCTCAAAATTTATAAATACTACAAATATCCAAAAGAAAATATAAAGTTGTTTGTATTTATGTTGGGGGAAATTCCCATGTAAGTACTTGAAACTTTTATTTACCATTAAATTACTCTAATTTGTTTTGTGCCATTTAGACATCATATATCAATTATTCAATTACAAGGCCGACTGTATGGCCCATATTTAAACCCTACCATTGTTTTCCCTTTTCTTTTTCTTTTGTATTTACTAGGAAATGAATATATTTATTATATACGACGTTAAGTACAAAAAAAAAAGAATATTTATTTATACTAGCAATAATCAATTCTAATTCTATTGTTCTAACAATATTATATTATCAATTCAATATTAGAACAAAAAATATAAATAGATGTTAGATTTTAATTGTTTGTAGAGAGAGATCAAAATGATATTATAAAAAATCACACTTGGAATAATCTTTACTTTATATTATTTTACATTCCGTAAATGATTATATTATAAATTAAGATATAGTAACTCTTTTTTTAATATATTGAGAATAAAACTTTATCAATAACTGTTAAATGAAATGTACAACATTTATAGACAATATCAATTGAAAAACAGTAAGATTCCGAATTAAACTTTATCAAAATATATAGACAAGGGATTGGGTTTAAGATTAAATGCAAAAAATTTATAGAAAATAAACTTTATCAATAACTTTTAGCGTGAAATTTGGTTATATTTGGTATGAACTTAGGTTGCACCGACACGAGAATTGTTCTTGTGACACGACACGTGGACAAGCTTATGATACGTAAATTATAACGTAAAATAGAATACGACACGGCAAAATATTATATTTTGAAATGTCCGTGCATCATATAACTTTATATAGATAAAATAGTATGGAATTGAAATAAATAAAAAAATAACAAAAATTTGGATATTAAATTTTACTATTGGCACGGTCAATCCCTCTTTAATTTAATTAGAATAAATAGCTCAAATCAGGGTTAGTTAATGTAACTATACATGCATATTTCACGTGGTACTCCATGTGCACATCAGTACACTTGATAAAAGATATGGTTAGTTTAAGTAAATATAGTTTAAAGTCGCACGTGCATTTCCTTCATCTTGTCTTCTTGTATATGACTACTAGGTTAACGGTGGTAAGTTTGGATTTCTCTTCTTATTTTCTTATGCTATAGCAATAGAATTTGGACAGATAGCATTTGAACAACTTTAAGTCTAATTTGCTTTTTTCTTTTTCTTTTAATAAATAGAATTTGAAATTCAACATCGGAAGGCGTCATCGAAATTTCCTTATATAGATGCAGATTATGCAAAAGATATATACTCATTTTGTGCCTCATATTACATTAGTACAGTTTTTTTTAAGCAAAGAAACGAGATGTAATTAGCCAAAGCCTCATAATACACGAAGGTAGCACTGTTCAACGGGCCAACCTGCTACGGGTTGTCCCGAAATAGGGTGGGGCAAGTCTGGCCTGGTTTTTCACTGCTCGGGAAAACTAAAGTCTGTAGTTTACGATTGAAGGCCTGCAGGCCGAGTAGTTTTTTTTTTTTTTTTTTTTATATTATTTTTATAAAATTTTATTTTTATGTTAAAATTTAAAATAATTAAAAAAAATTACCATAATATTTAAAGTATTCTAACACCAGACATGAAATAAAAGAATACAAGTATAGCTTCAATTTTAACCACTATAAATTTTAATTATATATTTATAATAATAATAATAATAATAATAATAATAATAATAATAATAATAATAATAATAATAAAAAGACCAACCTGCTCCGGCCCGCAAACACCCGTGGTCTTAACGGGGCGGGCCAAATAAGCTCGCGATTAAACGGGTCTGGAAAATAGAAACCCATATTCGCCCGTTTATGCGGACTAATGGGCTGGCCCGTGGGTTTTGGCCCGTTGTTACACCACAATTGTATACGCGTAAACTTTAAAAAATTAAATATATGAAAAATATGTTAATTTGTATTTTTATTTGATTTAGAATATTTTATTCAAACCTAAATTAAAAGCTTAATTAATAGAATAATATACTAGTATGGATCAATTTAACTTACCATCAAGTCAAATATAATGAATATGGAAAATATAGATTTGAAATCTTAATGGATCTATCAAATTGCGTCGTTCGATCAAAACTTTACAGTAAAAATTCGTGTTCTATATCAATAAATATGAGTCATTCTATATGAATTAAATCACATGTTGAAAAGGAAAAACCCAAAGTCCAGAGAGAATCCTCTCTACTAAACTTGTTAAAATCAAGGTCTTCCCACGAGTTCAAGTTTAGGAGAAATTGAAAGTTCTTTCGTTCGCGGGTTCAACTCAAGAATAAGTTTAATTCAATTGCAAGGCTTCCAACTTTTGAACTAATGTTATTGGATGTCATAACCATCTTGAAGGAAGACCGAATAATCAAATTCACCAAGAAGCTCTTCCTGAAATTCAAGTGTTAATGTTTAATTCAAGAATAAGTAGTATCACCCGAATTAATGTTAATCAAATACAAAATCAAGATCGGAAGAGATCAAGTCGAAAATTTCGCCCCCAGAGTCTCAAATTCCAAAAGAAGAGAAGAATCAGAGGACTCAATATAGAAATTGAAACCCATAAATATTCGTTTGATTTAACAAATCCAAACTGTACAAGTTTTTATGTTTTCACATAAATCTTTTGTTACAACTTTGGCACGCTCAATAGGACCTTGAGACTTGGTCATGGATAACATGTTTTGTCGCGAAGTTTCAAAATCTTTCGCAACATATAGATAGGTTTTAAACTCATATCTAAGAGTTCTTTAACTTGAATTTGTAAAAAGTTTAAACTTGTATCAAGGAATTCTTAAATTTGAATTTAATATGTAGATAATTTAAAATCGTATCAATGAGTTCTTGATACAAGTTTAAACTCATATCAAGCAGTTGTTGAATTTGTAGATAGTTTCACTAGTTAAAAAAAGTATTCTAAAATAGACATTCTAGAACGCCTCAGGCGGCTACGTTCTAAAATGTCGTCCGGTGGTATTTTTGTAATAAAAAAGTAACATACTAGAAATTTTTTTACAATATACGTACTAAATAATTAGAATTTGTTCATATCTAGCATGTCTTTTCAAAAGACGTTCTCGTATACTCGATATCTAATCTGGTATATTCAATATCTAGAACGTATATTTTAAATACGTTCTTATATATTCAATTAGAACGTATATTATTAAATACGTTCTGGTATAGTTATTTTTAGAATATATATCGTAAAGATGTTCTAGAATATATAAGTTCTTAATTTGAGGAACAAAAACTAAAATCATTTTTTTGCCATATTCTAAATCTGAGACCTCCCCGCATCTCTCAGCTCCACCGTTTCCATCACTAAGAAATCCCTAACCCTTTCCCTCTCCTCCGTCAATCTCACACACAAGCCACCTCACAGCTCCACCACGACACTAGGCGGCGATGAGTAGTAGTGGCGAGGATGAGTAGCAACTGCGGCGAGGTGACGATGACTCATTTGGTTCAGTGTGGGGTTAGGTTCCGATTCAGGTCGGCTTGTTGGGTTTAGAAGTGTAACGCCCCAATTTCGATAAAACAAATATATAGTTGGTATTTTAAAATATAATAAAGTAGACTTGGCGTTACGTACATATCTAATTGTAAAATCAAAAGAGAATAGAGAATTTTCAAAATATTCAAAATTATGCAGCGGAAAATAATAATATAAATGACCAACATTCTATCAATTAAAATTGATAGTTAAAGTAGCATTTGTTTGAAGTACGAATTTTATTTAAAACATAAAACAAATTTAGAAAACATAAACCAACATCAAGAGTTTTATTTCATTCCTCGGCTCCCAATCACTCGATACCTTCATTTGTACCTGAAAGAAAAATGTTGATGATTTGGGATGAGCTCAACGTACTCAATAGTTACACCGACATACCCCATGCAAAATCACATAACTCAAAAATATCACATTTAACCATAAAATTCGTAATTTAAACGTCGAAGACAGTTGACTGCAGTTAAAACGCGGCGGGTTTCCCCGATGACCATTTTCCCCGGCCATAGGCACTTTAGGCCCCTGGTTTTAATCATTGGATATGGCACGTCGGGATAAACTCGATGACCCTTTTCCCCGGTCACGGACAACTTTTGCGGTCCACGGCTATATTAATTTTATAAACATAGAATTTCATGATATACATTGCACACAGATTTGAGCACATAGAATTTAAATAAAATTCGTACTTCAAACAAATGCTACTTTAACTATCAATTTTAATTGATAGAATTTTGGTCATTTATATATTATTTTCCGCTGCGTAATTTTGAACATTTTGAAAATTCTCTATTCTCTTTTGATTTTACAATTAGATATGTACGTAACGCCAAGTTTACTTTATTATATTTTAAAATACCAACTATATATTTATTTTATCGAAATCAGGGCGTTACAAGAAGTGACGGCGGAGCTGGATTGGAGGAATTTTACTGCCCAGATCGTGTTCGACTTGTTCTCCGGTTTAGGACTTGACACGATTTCTCATGGTGGTTTGGTTTGAAAATTCACATTCATTTTCAGGTCATGAGTTCTTTATTTATCATTTTTTTTTATTCGCTTTTCTTGATTTTAGTATGGTTTTCATTCTATTTATTTTTTTCATTCGGTGATTCTGTTAGTTTAGGAAAAAATTAACATGAGTTAAACCTAATTACAAAAATTACTCACGAGTTTTTTTTGATTAATTACACACATAGGTACAATTTGTATGTTAATGGGGTATTTGTAATTTTGAATAATAACTAACTGTTTTGTAATAAGGTTTAACTTTAGGGCGCGGATATACGCACCCCAAAATATTATTAGTTGACCCCAATTGATAAGAACACCCCAAAAAATTTTATAATACATTTTTTTTTTACTAAATTAACCCCACAAACACCCCATTTTACCCCATATAATATAATAAATAATATAATAATAAAAATAAAATAAAAAGTAATAATAATATAAAAGTAAAACAAAAAAGAAAAGAAAAAGAAAAGATTAGCCGGAACCATTTATAAATTTTGAGGTCGTGATTTTCGTCGGCACAGATTTTAGGTGTCCTTGATATTACAAATCTTGTACAATAAGACATTGAATTTTGCTGGGAAAAAAAACATATAGGGCTAAAAAAATTACTCATACTCATTAACACACAGGGCAAAAACATAGAAGAAGAAAAAGGAACAGATTTGTTTCAGAACCGTTGCTTGGGGTTCTTCACAAACCCACAAAGATCCCTCCATCGTCGCAACGCCTCCGTCCATGAATGCTTCGACTTCACTTCCCATTTCTCACTCAGTAATTTCTCCATCTTTTTCTCTCGCTCTACTCTACACACTTCCAGGTTTTTATTTTCTTTATTTTATTCTTTTCTTCTTCTACATTCTTTTTTCATTGGATTAGTCTTTATGTTTCAAGTTTATAACACTAAAACAGGGGCATCGCATAAACTACTACATAATTAACTTGAAAAGAACTAGCCAGCCATTGTCACGGCATTTCCCGACACCGCTGTCGGAGACGTCGTGTACGACTACTTGAAAACCGTGTTTGATGTTCACAAGACCAGTCCACCGCTGGATCTCTGAGGTTCAGCTCCATCGGAAAAGGCCGATTTTGGGAAGCTCTGTTCACTTACGTGGATATTTTGGACACCACCTGATCTGCGTATTCGCCGGGTTCACCGATGACAAGGGAGACTTTGAGGAGCAGTATTTTGCCTTCATCTCTGACTCGGTGCCGACGGTGGTGGAGTCCCTGTTGGGGACGTCGCTGGTGACGGTGTACCTGGAATCGTCGACGGGGATAAGGGAGGGAGGGAGGACGGGCTAACGGCGATGAGATTTATTGTTGTTCTTCTTCACACCTGATATTGTGATAATAATAATAATAATAATAATAATAATAATAATAATAATATACTTTTAATTTTAATTTTAATTTATATTGTGGTAAGGTTATTTTAGTCTTTTATTTATAATTATCTTTATTTAAAATATTTTGGGGTCAACTAGTAATATTTTGGTATATATCCGGGTCCTTAACTTTAAATGGTTATATTATGATATTAAATCTTACTGAAAATGCAACATTTTTTCGTTTGCTCCCCACCGGGTTTGGACGAGACCTATCTCCGACAAACGACAAACGCCTCTTTCTTGTCAACACTCTGGCCCTTGTATTTTTTTTCTATTTAATTTACTTCTTTTTCATCGATTTTCAATGGTGAATCTAATTGTGTGGCGTATTTGTTTTTGTTAACTATATTTGAAGGTGAGGAGATTAGAGGCGCAAGGCGTGCAGTCGAAGCAAGCAGAGGCGATAATATGGGCTCTGATTGAAGTCCTGAATGACAACATAGAAAATGTTTCTCAATCCTTTGTTACGAAAGCTGAAATGCAGAGAGTAATAAGTTCTCCTACTTTTACCTTTTCTTTTCCCCCCAATTATTTTGTACCTTTTAATAAATTTAATTAGTCGAATGCATCTGTGAAAAGGAATATAATGATTTTGCTCTTTCATTTTTTTGTGTGTAGAATGAGATGACATAGGAATTCAGTTTTGCCGAACTTAAGACTAAAGTTAAGTTCTCAGGTAAGTTATGACTCAATGTCCTTAATTCATTTTTATTTTCATTTTTTTTTTCTGTTTGCTTATGCATCTCTTCATTAGATGGTCAGTTTGTTTCTCTATGATAACTGGAAGCTTGGACTTGCTAAGATCAAGTTACACAGAGTAGCTCATTGTCTTTGTTGGTATATATATTTATTTTAAGGATTTTAGGTCTTAATTTCTTGGATTCTTAATAGATTGATTATTTTAGTGGTTAACATGAGTTAGTTCATCTGATTGAAAATTGTCAAAGTAGCTCTGTTATAATGAATGTACATGCTTGGTAACATGTTCTGAGGTTTTACCATTTTATTTATGTATTATTCTTTATACGAAACATTGCTTCTACTGCATGCAGGTGATCGACAAGTCCTTTGGTATCGATTTGGCTTTTGAGAAGGCTGAGCGTGCTATTACTACAACACATGTCGAAGCAACAAGTTTCGAGAATGGCATCGGTCTTGTGAAGTTAATGGGGAGATACAGTGGTATGCTTTTTTTATTGGTTTATGTTTTTTATTGTTTGTGTTTTTTTTTTTTTTTTTTTTTTTTTTTTTTTTTTTTCCGATTTGGGCGGTGAATTTTCCGTACCACTATTAGGTTTCACTATTTCAAGAATAAAGTAATTTATGAAAATTTTCTTTTCCGGATGAATAAAACCATCTAGTAGATTTTTGAAGTCTCATAAATCTTAAATTGGGTTGTATAATATTACTGCCTATTTATTTATATTTTTTGTTGTATTTCAGAATTACTTGAAGAGATCGTATAATGGATCCCAATGAACACGACGGCAATGAGGCTCTAGAAGAAGTGCTGTCGTCTTCCCTGCCCATCCCTCCAAATATTACCCCGATAAAAGTTGATTTTGAACCTGAAGTGAAAAAGGTTATGCGGATCCCGATGGCTCAGCATGGCTTTGGTACCAAAGGAAATAAAGTTCTGATCCTTACAAATCACTTTAAAGTCAATGTGAGAAAGGTCGACAATCACTTTTTCCATTATAGTGTAAGTCACCGATCTTTTTTATTCAGTATTTTTTTTTCTTTTATTGATTAATTACAAAAAGCCCCAGTTATTTTTCAAAATCACAAAACTAAACCCTCAGGGTTAGGTTGTGTAATTTATTCATATAATTGTGGTGGATTATTGTAACATACTGGTCTCTGTTTGATTTGTTCTTTAGGTTGCGCTTTTTTATGAAGATGACCGTTCAGTTGACGACAAAGGTATTGGAAGGAAGGTGGTCGATCGGGGTCCACGATACATATGACATTGAGTTAGCCGGTAAAGAATTTGCTTATGATGGTGAAAAGAGCTTATTTACTGTTGGTTCCCTGCCTACGAACAAACTCGAGTTTACGGTTGTGCTCGACAGTGTTATGTCGAGTAGGTGCGTATGATGATTCTGTTTTATAACTTCTGTTCCCAATTTACTAATGGTGCACAGACTATAAAACTCGATCCAGATTGAACTTTAATGTTACTAGTTCTAGTTTGAAAATGTTAATTTAAAAAATAAGTAAATTAATAGATGAATTTACTTGGATACCTTTTACTTTTTATATTATATTATTTTATTTTAAAGCTTGTGGATATAATTGAATAATAGTGTAATAGGGAGATATAATAATTAAACATCATATATAGAAACATTTTAAAAATATACTACGGTCTGGTTTGACTGATGGAAATCAAAACAAAATAAAAAACTTGAGTTTGAAAAGAAAAACTGAAAACCAAACATTTTACTATAGTTATTTTGTCTCCTTACACTGGTGGCTTGGTTTTATTCAGGAACACAGGGAATTCCAGCCCTGGAGGGCCTAGTAGTCCGAACGAGAGCGACAAGAAAAGAATTTGTCGCCCCTATCAATCCAAAATGTTCAAGGTGGAGATAAGTTTTGCGGCCAGTACGTGGCCAAGAGTCTAAGATGTCTCAAGAAGCACTACATGTGCTGGATATCATTCTAAGACAGCACGCAGCAAGACAGTAAGAAAGTTTTGTAAAATTTATGCTATTTTTTTAAAGCGCAATATACAACTGTTTGCGGTGATTTTTGAAAAGATCACTATACACTCATTTTTACAATCTTCAATCACATGAAATTTCAACAGTAAAACATCAAATAAACTACATCATTAGACTCCTTTTTCACTATTACACTAAAAAATTCTATCATATCAACTTTTGTCATTACACTTTAAGCTCATATCCATTTACACCTTAATATTCTTATTTTCAAGGGCTGCTTGCTCCTTCGTCAATCTTTTTTCCATAATGACCCTAAAAACTTCGCTGGCGTCCTTGGGTATCGATGTTTCATTCTAGCTTTAGAGCGGGTTATTGTTGAACATTGGTGATGTTTCGTTTCTGATTACAATTTGGCCTCTCATTTTGTTAATGATTAGAACTTGTTGAGAACTGCTTTGTGACTTTTCAGACGTATCTACAACAATGATCATCCGGTCTGGGCCCGTAGCTGACTTTCTAGTTGCTAACCAGAATGGGAAAGATCCATATTCTGTTGACTGGGCAAAGGTATAATGACGGAAATTCTTCATTTTTGTTTATGGTGATATGTGATTGTTAACGTAATGATCTATGATTTGGTTTTTTTTTAGGCTAAACAGACTCTGAAGAATTTGGGGGTGAAGACAAGTCCCACTAATAGGAATTCAAGATTACTGGTTTAAGTGATAAATGCTGCAGAGATCAAACGTATGCCCCTATTTTGCTTTATTTTAAATTGGCCCATTATTTGAAACTTGGATTTAATGCAGTTTACCTTTTAGATAAATTTTTTGTTTATATTAATTATTTTGGTGTATTCGTGGGTGAACTAATTAGTACATGCACTAAATGTTGTGTATATCTTAACTAAGTGTATAAATGTTTTGTTTTTATGTAACTTTGGTGTATTTGTTGGTAGCATATGCATAATATTTAGTATTAATGATTTTGGTGTATTCTTGGTAGTAAATGAACAATATTTTAGTATTGATGATTTTGGTGTATTTGTTGGCACCTTCTTTTCTTTAATTTTTTTTGAGTTTTTTTTTACTATTTTCTAGAACGGGTTTAAAAAAACCTATTCTAGATATCACACTAATCTAGAATAGGTTCTTGAAAAGCCGTTCTAGATATCGTACTTTCTAGAACGTCTTTTCAAAATCCGTTTAAGATATTATACTTTATAGAACGCCTTTTGAAAATCCGTTCTAGATATCATACTTTCTAGAACCCCTTTTGAAAATCCGTTCTAAAAAATCACTTTCTAGAACGGGTAAATATATTTTCTAGAACGGTTATCTAGATGTTCTAGAAATTACTATCTAGAACGGGTGAAACAACTGTTCTGAAGGATACTTATTTTCATTATTAGTAAAAGAAACATTACATTCTTTCATCGTTTTGCTTACTACATCATGATAAGCATGTCCTAGTCTAGAGTACCACAAATCTGGAATATTAGACTTATTATCTTGATTCTTGGGCCATATTGGCTGAAAAGGTAGCCAAACAAGGAGGAATCACTTATGTTGTGCACAAGATTTAACACACTAGACATCAAAGCTATAGAGTCCATCTTTGAGAGAATCTTGATATGTAACTTGATCCTTAACAAAACAGAAAGTTGGGTGAAATTCAAAAAACACAAAATTATACCTAGCAAATTGAGACACTGAGCAGGTTTTTTGTGATGGATGGTACACGTAAGTTTTTCAGGATAAAGGATTTAGATTGAGGATTTATGAGAAAAGAATTATCAATATGTGAAATGTACAAACTTGTGCATTATCAACTTGTAACTTGTTATTTCCTTGAAACTGTGAAGTTATTTTGAAGTTGGGAAGTTCATTTGTGATATGAATAGATGCACCAGAGTCTACATACCAGAATAAATCACTACAAAAATTAGGAGAAACTGACATTGCAGAATGAGGTAGAGCATTTGTGTGGATTGGAGAACCATTGATGGCTTGGGCTGTTTGAGCTTGTATTGTCTTAGGCTACATGTTAGTAGGTCGTAGATATGTGGAGTGAGACTTTTGGTATCACTTGTCTGTAGTATGATTAGACAAACCACACACTTGGCAAGCAGTCCTGTTGTTGTTGTTGTAGCCTCTACCCCCCTCTTCCTTTGTAGTTATTATTTTCTCCACTTCCTCTGGTGTGTTCTGATTTTCTGAAGAGGCATGTTTTGAAATTATTGTAGTTCCTACGATTGTAGACCCATCAGTATTGATGACTGAAGATGCTGGAAAGGTATCAAATTCGGACTCAAGACTCAACAACATAGCATAGATGTCATTTAGAGTGTATGTCTCCACTCTGGATGTAACAACTGCAACGATAGGATTATAATTAAGTTTGAGGCCTCCCAGTATGTGCAAGATATGATCTTTTTTTTAAGAATTAGGCTCTCAAGCAGTCCTTAGAGCATCACAACATGCTTTAACTTTGCTCAAAAACTCTCTCGTTGAAAGGTTGCCCTTTTTTAAGGTTTAAAGCTGCAGTTTGTACTACATAACTCTAGATTTTGATTGACCTAAGGAATTAGACTCAAGAGCTTTCTAGATCTCACTATTGGTGTTCTTTCCAACCATTATAACAAGGAGATTTTCAAATAAATAGGAAATTAAGCAGGAGGCAAGTAATTGATCTTGCCTTATCTAGTTGATGTAGTCTGTATTGACTGAAAGTTAAGAGGTATCAGACATAGAATGGATTATGCAGGTGGTGAGCTTTCATTTGAAATGAAGCTCTCAAGGCCATAGCTTTTGATTGCAGTCAGGATCTGCTGCCTCTAAAGGAGAAAGTTTGTGTAAGTGAGTTTAATAGAAATGAGTTAGCCTTGTGCCGTATAAAACTGATCGCTGGCAGATTTCTATTTGGATTGGCTGAGGTGTTTATCTCGGCTGTAATGTTTGTTTGGCTTGTTATAGTGTCATCTGCAGTAGCCATTTTATTATATGCCCGCCCCCTACTTTACTAGGTATTGATTTGAGTTATAAAAACTTGCCCGTTTTATAACAGTTCAAATTTACAAGTAATATCATATAGATAACTTAGTTTTATCTATACGATAGAATGGTGAATTTGGGGTGTTGTCGTTATAAATGACTAACATATATTAATTAAAATTATTAACTTTTTAAAACAAAACACGATTTATATGATTTTTGAAAAATTCAAATGATAGAGAGTATTACGGGGTTTGGTTTCAAAAATATCTCCCAATGTCATTTCTTTTCAAATAATCAAATATTTTGTGATTCAATTCACTAAAATACAATCACAATATCAGTTTAATCATTCTCTCGAGGTGATTAAACCGTAGATTAAGTATAAAATAACGTGTCCCGTTTGAAATCATACTTAGAACTCCAAAAGTTGTAAAGGATTTGTACAGCTTTAAAGATTTGTTTAGAGGTGTGTACGACTTCACTATTAATCTCAAACCTCTCGGTCTTGTTGATTAAAGTGTTTTGTGTTTGAAAGCCTATTGATCAACCTCATCGCTCGAGTTATGATTATCAAGCTAGTAGTTTTGAAAGGTTGTCAACCAATCAAAACATAAGAAAGACAAGCAATTATTTATCACTTATTAACATGAAACCAAAACACAAAAATATTAAAGGGATCATAGTTGAATTGAAAGAAATATCATAGTATTATTCAATCATTATTATTCCAAACTCCAGAATAAAGACTTAGCCAGGCATTTTCAACAAGTGATTCACACAATTCATCAAACACTGCATTTTCATAGTAAAAAGATAAAAGAATATTAAACCCTTGAAGCGTGTGGATCCTTCAATCGTCTTTCTTCTTATTGTTTTTTTTCTCCAAATTCCTTTTCAATCTTTCTCAATCTCACAACTTTCTACTATCTATGGTGGATGATGCGCTATGATGTTAAGTGGTCCCTCTGGACAACTTGTGGGGTACATTGTATAGTTTGAAAGCAAATCTTAGCCATTAACTCAGATACCCGCTTTGTAATATCTTTTTACTCGTTATCAACCACACTATTGGCCGATAGTCGGGTCGATAATGGTTGTTATAAAAACATGACCCAGTAATGTCCCCACTATTGACTGCTAGTTAGATCGATAATGGTTTCCGTGAAAACATGATCCAGTAGCGACCCCACTATCGACTGATAACAGGGTTGCTAGTGAGTCTCTAGGCTCTGTTGACTCGTGGGCTACATGGACTGGCTCTTTTTGTGGCTCGATGGAATCTTCTTTCCCTTAGCATTTGGTCTAACTCTCTATTATTATCATCCTTGTGTTCCTTTAAGCCCAAATAAGCTCCAAAAATCTTACAAAATACAAACACATAATAACGTCCAAATAATATAAAAACAAGGTAAATAACATTATATATGCACAAATAAGAGATAAAACTTAACTAAATAGATCTCAATATATGCGTAAAAATTGTGTCTGTCATTATGCTAAAAAGAGACTAACAAAAACAAGAATAGGGGATATTAGAGTCAGGTTGAACTTGCTATGATAACATGACGGAAAATCCTGAAAGCGACATTGCAAGGAAATGAAGAAAACATGATAAAGAACAAAAAGAATTCTGATTTTCATTTATTGCATAATGTGGTTGGCACATATATCCATACATATACCACATTACAAAATATAACTGATAAACAAAGTATTTTATGCACTTTTGGGGACTTATTTAGTTAGGTTTCAACTACTGTTTGTGCATATATATCGTCTTTTAGATTTATTCTATGTTATTTAGATGTTATTACGTGTTTGGTATGTTTTTGTTGTTTTTATAGGATTTTGGGAGCTTTTTGAACTAAAAAGAGTTTAAAGAATAAAATAATTGAGATTTGGGCCAGAGTTAAGGAAGAAAAGAGATCATTGGGCCTAGCTTGGAGTATGCACATAAGCCAATTGCACTGACGGAGCCTAGAAGATGATTATCTACCCCATTAGCGGTTGATAGTCGGGTTGCTATAACCCGATTTCACGGCGACCATTAGCTACCCGAATATTGGTCACTAATGAGGTTGTTAATGGGGCGGAAAAGTTACAAAACGGATCCAACATAGAGTTAATGGCTGAGATTTATTTTGACATATAAAAATGGTCCAGAAAAAGATTAGCTGACATCAGTTCTTATTAGAAAAACAACATCCACCATAGTTTAGATCAAAGGTGAGATTGAGAGAGCTTGAGAGGGAATTCGGAGAAGCAACACGTGAAGCATGAATATTGAAAGATCAACACGCTTCAATGGTTTAGCTTTTCTTTTACTTTTTATTATAGAAACTAAGTGTTCGTTGAAATGCTTGACTAAGTTTATGAACATGTCTAGATAATTTTCCATTATTCTGGGGTTTGGAATGAGTAATGATTGAATAATATTTTGACAATTCTTTCAATTCAAATATGATCCCTTTACTTATTTTTGTATTTTGATTTTATTAGTTCATAAGTGTTTGGCAACCATTTGTATTTCTAAATATTGTGATTGATTGAAAACCTTTCAAAACTAATAGTTTGATAAATCATAATTTAGAGATGAGTTTTATCAATAGACTTTCAAACACGACTCTAATCAACAAGACCAAGAGGTTTGAGATTAGTAGTGAAGTCGTAATAATTTTTAAAACCATTTATATTTCTAAGTATAATTTCAAACGGGTATGTTGTTTCATATATAGAATAAAGGATTTAATCACTTCGAGAGAAGGGTTAAACTATAATTTTGATTGACTTATTAGTAAATTGAATCACAATATACTTGATTGATTGAAAAAGACGAACAATAGGATGCCATTACGACCTCAAACCTCATAATATCATTTAACACTTGATTTTATCAATTCTAAAAATTGTGCTTTGCTCTTAGATAATGTCTTAGTTAACACTTCAAGTTAGTATAATTCCATCATTTGTTACACAAAACCCAAATCATGTTTCTATCGTTTAGGTAAACTACATTATTCATGTTATATTACTTGCCAACACTGAATTGTTATGATCCTTGTGGGATATGACACTGTATACTGCGGTTAGATAGAGTATATAAACGAAGAAGTTTTTATAACTCAAATCAATCCCTAGTTAAAGTAGGGAGCGGTCAATAACCATATTCTACATATTAGCTATATTAGGTGATAAACACCACACATTGTAGCCAGCTAATACATTGTACTATCATACAAGGACATGAGTATGCTACATCATATTTTGTTGATGCATGGAAGTGAATTCCCATGCATATGTAAGATTTTGTGGCACATACGTGTCATATGTTATCCCTTTTATGCTCACGTCAAAGAGCTCTGTAGATAGTTTAGACTCATATCATTGATCATTTTTGATTTAATTTGTAGACCTTATATGCTTATGTCAAGATGTTTTGTACATAGTTTAGGCTTGTATCAAGAAGCATTCATGAGTATTTGATTTGAAAATTGAAGATAGTTTATGATCAAACATAGGTGCATTTGGAAATTTTGTTTTAAGGAAGCTCTTGACATATATTGCCTTAGTCAAATGAGATTTCATAAAAGCATGGAGGATCACCTATGTTTGTCCCATTTAGATAAATTGATGAATACATGGACTTGGGTCGCTTCACAACTCGATGAGACACCATCTTTAGTTGCTCCCTCACAAATTTGTCTCAAAGCAGTCAACATTCATCATTGAGAACTTCAAATTCTACTTGAAGATAAAATATGAGAGGTAGAAATCATCCCATTGGGCATGCCATAATTGTAAAAATAGATTTATGTGAAGATATAATAAAGTGTACAACTTTATTTTATTCGAATCAAACGTAGGTTACAATTATTTTCTCCTCAAATTCTTCTTTTAGTATTTGAGACTTTGGAGGCGGAATCTTCGACTTGATATCCTCCATTCTTGATTTTGGATTTGATTAATATTAATTAGAGGATCAAATGACTTATTCCCGAATTAAATGTTATGATTTTGATTTGAGTTTGAGTGCTTCTTGGTGGATCTGATTCTTCGATCCTCCTCTAGGATGGATATGACCTCTAATAATGTTAATTCGAATGTTTGATGCCTTATTATTGAATTAATATTATTTCTTGACTTGAACCATGAATCGAGAGGGCCTTGAAATTTTCCCCGACTTAAACTCGTGAGCGAGAGGGCCTTGAATTTGACAAGTTGAGTATGGGCATGAAATTTTCTCCTTCAAATTGTGATTTAATTCATAGAAAATGACCCTTACTCATATCCACGAGCTCTTTAACTTGATATTTGTAGACAATTTAAATTCGTATGAAGAAGTTTTACTTTGTAGATAGTTTAAACTCATATCAAGGAGTTCTTGGATTTTAATAGACAAACTTGAACGCGTAATAAGGAGTTCTTGAATTTATAGATAGTCTATACTCATATCAAGGAGTTCTTGAATTTGTAGATATTTTATACTCGTATCAATAAGCTCTTGGATTTGTCGATAGTTTATACTCGTATCAAGTAGTTCTTAAATTTGCGACATATTGATAGTTTTAACTCGCAAGGAGTCTTCAATTTACTAATAGTCATTTTATGGTCATGTCAAGGAGACTTTTGATTTGATTTCTAGTATGATCGTGTCTAGGAGCCTTTTAGATTTTATTTATAGACATTTTATGCTCGTATCAAGGATCTTTATAGATAGTTTAGGCTCGCACCAAAGAGCAATGTATATAGTTTAGGCTCGTATTGATTGATTTGACTTGTTGACATTTTATACTTGTATCAATGAGATGTTTAGATATAGTTTTGGCCCGTATAAAAGAGCCTTTTTGAACTTATGAAAAAAAAAATCATGTCAATGGGATTTATAGATAGTTTAGACTCCTATAAAAGAATTTTAAAATTTTTATTTAAAAATATTTAGATAGTTTAAGCTCGTATCTAGGAGCATTGTTGAGAATTTGATTTGACAATATTAAATAGTTTATGCTCATACCTAGGAGTTCTTAAAAATTTGATTTGAGGACGCACTTGACATACATTTCCTATTCGAATTGAGTTTCATAAGAACGTGGGGGATCGCCTTTGTTTGCCCCCTTTAGATGAGTTTGTTGAAGTTGTGGATTTTGGTCGCTCCATAGCTCGTTGGAACACCATCTTTAGTTGCCCCCTCACACATTATCATGAAGCAATTGTCATTCATGTTTGAAAAACACCGAGTTTAAACCAAATGAATATTGGGGTTACAATCTCTAGAAAAATCCTCTATAAATTCCAATAACTCTTTGATACATGATTCGTTCATATTTGTTATGTATTTGTATATGTTCCGAGTCATGTTTGAGTCTTTTTGTTGTCTTTTTCGGGTTAAGATTAAGCTATTTTGCATAATTTTTCATTTTACATCTTTTTACTTAACTTTCCGATTTCTCGATCATTAATTGGACCTTTTGAGATAATTTCTGTATTTTCTCATGCAGCTAGGGCGCTCGACGAGTCTAGGATTTCAAGAGGATTAAGCTCGTAATCTGTTATGAGAATAAAGAGATAAGGATGAGAAAGTCAGTGCCGAGAAGTAGCCACAAGGACACTCATCCGGTCGGATGGATCTGACACCCGACCGGATTGACCTATGAAATAGCAACTGGTCGGATGGATCTTACATCCTGCCGGATTAAACCTACTGGACTCACAACCAGTTGGATGGATCTGACATCCGATCGGATTGGCTTAAGAAAATCCCCATCCGATCAGATTCCTCAGACCATCCGGCCAGATGCAAGCGTTACAACTCAGATTTTCAAAAGATTCTCAGTTACGCAAGCAATGAATGGGGCTTGGAAGCTACAAAAAGATGAGAGAATCAAATACCAGAGATCATCTTTTATAATTTTTTTCATACGATCTATCCGGGGAGCCATTATTGGCAGTATAGAGTAAATGAAACACTAAAGCCCTTACGGCAATTCGATCGGTTTCGTTAGTTGATCATTCACCTTGAGAAGCGCAGTAATCCGGAGTTCGTGACAAGCTTCGGGGTTCATTGCATAGAGTGTCTCTTATCCGGAATCCCTGGAGATAGTATAGCTTTCATCATTCAAGTTGATCGTACTCTCGTTTGGAATAAGTATTTCCTAAAACTCTATTTTATTTCGTAGTTGTGAATCTTTCGTTGTTTATTACTTGTTTTGATGTTTGGTTCTAGAATAATGAGTATTTGTTTTGTAAAATGAAATCACTTGATTAGTATTACATATGCTTCGTGTTGGTTAAGTAGTTTGATGTTAATCTCATTTTTATTTGGTTTTTAGTTTGGTAATTGATCTTAAATAGAATCGTGGTTCGCTAATGCCTTTCATATGTTCGATAAAATGCATGAATAATAATTGGTAGTTTAATCTTCTTGTTAAGTTTTAAATAGCGTACAAATTAGTTGTTAAGTTCTTGCATAGAGATTGACACTCTCGTTGCAAGATTAGTTTTAAATTCTAGTTTGTTAAAAACAATCAATCAAAAACCCCTTTCAATCTTGTTTTTAGAATTAGAACTTGTGATTTTCTTTATAATAAACATCGTCAACTCCTTATTTCCACTCCTCGAGAGAATCGACTCGGTTTAACTTGCCAGTCTCCAGTGACCCCGTTCTCTTGCGGGCGAACTTGTTTTCAAAACGTAGACGCGCATTGTGTAACTTGATTTTTAATTTTGAAAGCACAAATTGTTCGACTCAATACAAACATAAACTATCTAAAAACTTAAGAATTTCTTGATATGAGTATAAACCAGATAAATTCAAGAACTGATTGATACAAGTTTAAACTATCTACAAATTTAAATCCAAGAATTCCTTGGTGCGAGTTTATACTGTTTACAAATTGAAGTTAAAGAAATACTATGAGTGACTTTGAACTATCTGTGTGTCTCAAATAAAATGCGAAAGATTATGAGACTTATTCACAACATAGTTTATGAATTAGTCTCAATGGGTCATTAGTAGACACATGAGTTTTGAAAATATGGAATATACATACACACACACATTGTATATTTAATTTATTTTGGGTATCAGATTCAAGACTAAATAAAATACTTAATTAATAAATGTATTATCATATATCAAATTGCTTGGTCATCAAGTCAATTTCATTATTATGAAAAAAGATATATATCAAATCTTGATGGACCATCAAATCGCGTCATTCAATCGAGACAAGTCATTCGCCATGAATTAAATCACAAGTTGAAGAAGAAAAATCCAAGTCGAAGGAAAGTTCTTTATAATCAAGTTGTCAAGTTCAAGGCCTCATCGATTTCAGGTTCAAATCAAGTAATAATGTTTAATTCGTAAATAAGTTTTTTAACCCTTGATTCATATGTATTTGTGTGTATTTTTCGTATATTTTTGTATCTCTTTTTGTGTGCTTTAGTCGGGTTTAAGTCATATTTTATCTCGTTTTTCCTTATTTTGCATTTTCGTAGCTTTTGTCATCTTTTTAGTGGTTTTTGTATTTTTCTCTTACTTTGTGTAGATTTTCATGTTATTTTCCTTTTCATAGTTTTAAGATAGTTGAGCGAGCCCAAGAACATTCCCGATGATCACAAATGGCTCGATTTGATGAAAACACGACCCAGACTCACGAAGCACAACCATCTATCGACGCACCATCAACGCCCAATTGACACGCCATCAATGTGCCATCGACACGACCATTTTCCCAGTAATCAATAGAAGGCCATTTTCGGCCATATTTGGGCAAAATTATCATTTTGACCTTACTTTCCTCTATTTAAACCCAAACCCAGCTGCGTTTTAAGAAGGCTTTTGAACCCCTAGGGTTTGGAGTCCCAAGCTTATCCTCTTGTTTTCATCTTTTATTCTTTCAAGCAAAAATTCATCCTTAGAACCCTAGCTAGTTTAGATAGTATAAATTTTAGTAAGTAGTTAGCTTAGTTCGCAGTGTGGTGAAGCTTAGTTGTAGTTGGTGAAGCGTTGTACTCTTTGACTTTCAATACAATCAAGATCTTTCTATTTGGGTAATTCTAATTGATGTTCTCTTGCATTTTCTTGTTAATCTATTTAAATGTATGAAGTAATTTGTTCTCTCATGTATGGGTAGTAGTTTAATTGTTCAAGCTTGTGTTATTTTGTTGATGAACCTTTTAAATTTCCACTATCGTTAACTTCTTGCTGTAGTTTCAAACTTTTTACCTCTTTTGGCATGTTTTGGATAGTTAGTAATGATAGGTAGATGGGTTTATTTTATTTTGGCTTGTAGTTGACTTGTAGTGTAGATAGGTTTTTTAGGTTAGTAGATGAGTATGATTAGCTTGTTTAACTTATTCAAGAGTAGTTTAAATGTATTTTCCCTCATGCTTTGTGTTAATTTAATTATACTTTTAATTATGAGTTAATGATTTTACCAGCTTTGTTTATGAGTTTCTTACTTGGTTTTACTATGTTAATTCTTGCCCTTAAATTATGTTATTGCATTTAATGATGAGCTTAGGTTAGAATTTATGGGTATAGGGTATAAATGAGTTTAGAAACATCAATTGGTAATTATCGAGTGTTTAATTGAGAATCAGAATTAACAACCCCGTTTCGTAGATTAAGAACTCGATAAATTGTCCATTGATCGTGAAAACGAGTTTAGAATCTAGACCCCCATTTTATTAATCTTTTGAAAGTTTTAAATTTCAATTCTCGTCATTTAATTCATCATCTTAGCTTTTAAATCTCAAAACCAAAATTTGATCGTGTGTTCAGGATAATTTTTTCTTTAACTCTTTCGTGAATCAAACAAAAAAAACTATTTCTGATTAGTCTTTCTCGTGAGATTCAACTTGACTCATCTCACAACACTACGATCGACCCCATTCTCATATGTGCAATCCTTAAACATTTTTAAAACTATAGTGCGTTTGAGATCATTTCAACCCTCGAAATAATATTAATCAAATCCAAAGGAGATTAAGTCGAGATTTTCGCCCCCAAAATCTCAAATATCAAAATAAGAGAATAATTTGAGGGTTCAAAATAAAAATTGTAATCATAAAAGTGAAATTATACATTTTTTTTTTATATTTTCACATAAATTTGTTTTCTGAAGAGAGACCAAAACACTATCTAGCACCAAATTCGAGTTAAGAAATAATTTAAATTATCCCAATTGAAAGAGATGCTATTAAGCCAATTAAGATAATAATATTATTCATGATAATCAGTACTTTATAATCCCAATTAAATTTAAGAAATTAATTACATACCTCTTAATAATGTGAATTTAATTTCATTAGTATATAATTTTGACGACCCATGTTAGGATAATAAATTATTTGTCTCAGTCGAAAAATGTTTAACAAATCTATTCCGTAATCTCACATAAATAGTTACGGCAAGACTCTTGTTAGGCTAGATTAACGGGTCTGATCCGTTAGGCCGGGTTAAACTCGGATCCAATTTGTATTTTATGTTCAAACCCATTTTTTTATAGACTTGACTAGTCTTTCTCTCACTACAGCCCAGACTCTAAACCCATCGAATCTCCATATCCAATTTCGCAGAAATTTGGGCTACTCTTTCTCTCTCCACATCACACGTCGCCCCATCTCTATCTACCGTATTTCCATTGCATCAACTGTCTTTCCACCATTACGCAATTTCTCCATCTTCAAATTCTGCAGAAAAGCGGTCGTTTCTCCTCGCATCTTCAGCCGCACCGTCAATTTCTAGAGAAAAGCATCCGCCGTCATCTCTGCCGCAAAAGATAATCATCTCCGTCGTGAAGAAGTAGTCGTAGAGGTTGAATCACCAGGTAAACAACTTCTTTAATTAATTGTATACAATCAATTTGATTTTGACCTAATTGTATCGATTTGTTTTTGAACTAATTGTGTAAATCTTTGTAATTGTTCACAGGTTTGGCCAATTTTACAAACTACGGAAGGAAAATGAAGGCAATATGGGTGATTTGGGACTATACATGGGCAAGAAATCCAATGTAGACGAAGGTAATATAGTATTGGTCTTAGAACTATGATGTATTGGTCTTTTGACTACATGGTACTTGGTTTTGTTGTTGTGTTATGTCAAAACATTCACAGTACAACATCAGTGGTCTTTTCTGAAACTATGAACTATTATTCCATTATTGTATTGGGCTTTGGAATGTGATGTATTGGTTTTTTGGTTACATTGTATTTGTTTTGGTTGTTGTTGATGGCAGAACTTTTACAGTAAAAACATCATGGCCCCATTCTTGAACTACGAGTGATTAAACTAGTATGTTTTGAAGGTGTGATGTATTGGTCTTCTTATTACATGGAATGTGTATTTTTGTTTTTGTATGAAGTTGGGACTTTCACAGTATAGCATCGTCGGAGCCCATCTTAAACTATGAGTGATTAGTCGATAATGTATTAGTTTTGAGGTGCGATGTATTGTTATTCTGATTACATGATATTTGGTTTTAGTGAATTAATTTTTTATTCAGTTCAAGGGCTGTGATAATTCAGGATTCTAGTGATGAAGAAGGTGGAAGTAATATTGATAATGAATCGATAAATAATATCTTGTTGAATGATGAAGGTAAGAAATTATTAGATCTTTTCTAAATAATATTTGTTTTACGTTTTGATTATTTCTATTTTTGTATTTAGGTGGTACCACAAATTTATCTGGTTCTCTTATTGGTGTAAAGAGGAAGAATCTTGAAGACATCTATGAGTTGCATTGTGGCCATGCAAGTAAAGTAGGTTTTAGTGTTCGAAAAACAACAACAAGGGTGAATAATGATAAGATAATAATCGAAAAGAATTAAGTGTGTTCTTCTCAAGGAATTTAGCGATCCAGCACGTCCGGTTTGACAAAACAGACTCATATAACAAGAACTGGTTGTAAAGCATCGTTGAGAGCAAGATTAAATAAACAGGGTGTCTTTCAAGTTCTTGATCACAACACACTGCACAATCACAACCTCACTAGAAAGGATTGGAATTACTTGCACTCCCTCGCGATCAACCATATGGCATGCCACCCGACGATGACATGCACGAGAGGAACCAACCGAACGACGCCCGGGATGAAGGCCCGTAAATGTTTGTTCTTATCGAGAACCAAGAGCATAATCAAGACAAGGAACTGAGAGGATCTGAGATCCTCAATGACGGAAACAACAGGGGGCCCTAGCCCCAAGATAACCGTCGAGTCATGATGCTAGAAAATCCAATCGACGATCCTCTAATCAACCAAACGCCATAGCATTTCCAGAACCGAGAAGAGGCCTGAGCCTTCAATGCTTGGGCAAATCAGGAGTTCGAGCACAAACACATTGGTAATGGCAGGCCCTAGCCCCGAAACAATTAGTGGAACCACCACGAATTTGAGAACCGGGAGCGAGAACCGAATTGTTTCCGAAATAGAGGAGAGGAGCGACCGTACCATGCTTGGAAGGGAGGAAATGTCCAAAATGACGTATACGATGACAAGGATTACCGATATTATGACGATGATCGGTATTTTGGGAATCGGGAAGAATATGGTGGATGAAGAAATTACAGAGGGAGAGCTAATTTCGGTGGGGGACGAGCCCCACGATATCCGAACGAGCGCCGACAAAGCGATCTCGTGTGTCCAACCACCAGTTCATTCAGCTCGGCTATAGTCTTAGGCCCCGCGGACTGAGACTATGATTTAAATTCCAACCACGCCATCCAGTTACCTATTTCTACGACATGCCCAACGAGGACCCACTCGATTTCATTCGAGAATTTTACGCGCTGGTGTCTGGAATTCCAGCTCGAGGGATAACCGAAGAGCAACTGAGAATAAGGTGCTTCCCGAGCACCCTGAAGGAGAAAGCAAAGTGGTGGATTCTATCATTGCAACCGAACTCCCCAACCAATTGGGATTTGGTTTATAAGAAGTTTGTGGGCAGGTTTTACTCGGCTCAAATGACGGCGAAGTTGAGGAGAGAAATTACCAACTTCGAGTAATTAGACGGGAAATCATTCCACGAGGCGTGGGAGCATTATAAGGGGATACTCCATGCATGCCCACATCATAATAACAATGCCAAAATGGTCAAAAACTACTTCCATGAGGGCTTGTTGCCAATCTATAAGCAACAAGTGGAGGCGAAGACCGGCGATTTTGGAGACTTGACCACCAGGGAAGCATGGGATCTTTTTGAACTAATGGATGAGAAATCACAACAGACGAGATCACGGACAAGGGAAGTCAAAGTGAACAAAGTGTCAACTTCTCGAGAGGAGAATGACAAGATTGAGGAGCTCACGAAGCAGGTGGCATTGCTGAAAAGTATGATGAAGCGAGATGAGGAGTCGTCGCAACCGTCACACGAATTATGTGAAATTTGTGGAGCATTCGGACATGGATCTAATGCATGTCAGGTGAGGTTTGATGAGGATGAGGATGAAGAGGTGAACTTCGTGCAAAACTTCCAGCCCAACAACAAATCGGGCCAAAAGTTCACCAAAAACTACGACCCTTACTCCAACACATACTATCCAGGTCTCCGAGATCATCCGAACTTCAAGTACAGTCCGGGGAACCCTAATTACGTGCCAGTGCCTAAATAGACGGATCCTCAATACTTGGCACCACCTCCCTCTAATAGAAATCAAGGAGGCCTGAGTAACTACAATTCCTATACAAACAAAAGCCAAGGGAACTATCAACAAAGTCCTCTGCAAGGGTTAAATAATTCAGGCCAACAACAATACCAAGCCCCACAACATCAACAATCTCCACCTCCCTTGAATCCCGACGAAGAGTTATGGTTGTGGCGACAGCGACAAGAGTTCGAGACCTTACACAACTGAGAAGAGACTCTTCGCACCATCGAGGAAAATAAGCATACCAAGAAACAAATGGACAAGTTGGAGTTGATGATGGGATAGATATCCGTGTCCTTAGCAAAGCTCGAAACTGACCCCGGGAAGCTGCCTAGTCAACCCGAACAAGCAATGGCAATACACGTACTCCAAGGAGGAAATGAAGTTGACAATGGGATTGAAGGGTTGGAAGAAGAAGATATTGAAGACGAACTGATCTCGGAAGGAGAAGAGGCAAGTGCTGACGTGCCACCCTTGAACGGAAAAAAGGCAACAATTGAGGGGATTCAAAAATCCCAAAATAGATACGTTCTAGGTTCTCTTACTGGTAGATTTCCATCCAATGGAGTAAATTCGAACAAGAGAAGCACAGCCAAGGCATCCGACTGAATGAGACAAGAATCCGGTCGAACTGCAATGACAGAAGAGGTGTCCGATCAAGAATCCGACCGGACTGGAAGACAGAAGAAAATGTTCGACTGAATGGACGAGAAAATCCAGTTGGACAAAAGAATAGTAGATCCATCAGACAACTCATCCAACCGGATTGACGGGAAGATCAAGTCGGATAATAGAAATTTACACTCATCCGACCGGACGGACGAGAGTATCCGGTAGGACAACAAGACATAAGCTGTATCCGATCAGACTGGTACTAGTATCTGGTCGGATACCATTCTTGAGTAGGGAAATTCTAGCCATGTCAAACCGCAATGAGTCATTCGAGACTCTGTGCCGATTCCAAGTCGTCTCAAGCCGGCAAGGGAGAACAAGAAGTTTATGGAGATTTATAACATGTTCAAGAATGTGAACGTCGACCTTCCACTATTCGATGTGATCAAAGTAATGCCGGCATACTTAAAGTTTTTTAAGGATCTTGCCTCGAAAGAAAGACGATTGGAAATAAATGAGCGAATTGTGTCAGCAAAGGAAAAGAGTGCCATATGCCACCAACCGATACTGCCAAAAGAAAGTGATCCCAGGAGTTTTTGCATCACAATGACTCTAGGTAATGGGAAAAAGGCACAGAGTATGCTCGATCTAGGGGCAGGGATCAACTTGATGCACTACGACCTTTTCAAACAACTCAATCTTAGAGAAATGAAGCCAACAAGCATGTGACTTCAACTAGTCGACCGATCAGTGAGATACCCGTTGGGAGTAATCGAAGACGTGTTGTTAGAATTCGTCTCATTAGTAGTCTCCATGGATCTTGTAATCCTAGACGTCGGAGAAGTGGCCCAAGCAAGCAAGGAGCATACTATCCTCTTGGGTCGACCATTTATGGAATCTTCACACACCATAATTGATGTGCATCAAGGAAATATAACACTGTCCACTTTTGACAAGTTAGCGACGCTCTCACTCAAAGACACCCAGAATGCTCCATCACCTCCTTCGGGTTCCAATTGCTCTTATTTCAAATCTATAGAACAATGCATGAAGGAGTTATACGGTGTCGTGCCGTTACAAGAGGGGAGCGTTGAGGACGACGATTTTGACCCAAATGCGAAGAGGGTGGTCGATTTATTTCGAATCAAAGACGAAGCGAGAGGACATCGTGTGAAACTGTATCACGGAAGGCCCAATCTCAAGCAAGATCTTGAAGTTGTGCCATTAAGCGATCCACCTCGAAATGTCTAAAATTCAAACGAGGTATTGTTGAGTAAAAGACGTTAAAATTTTCAATTATTGGGAGGTAACCCAAGTTTTCGTTGTTTTTGTCCATAGTTTCATTTTATTTTATTTTTATATTTGTTTCCCTTATTCTCGTACATATTTTTGTGTGTGTGAAAAACCAGTGTTGGATAGATTTGATAATGGTGTGTTGAGTGAGCAGGAAATGACGAAAGTAAGCAATTACAGATAATCCAATGGGATTGGACGGGAATCCAGTCGGATTCCATAACTATAATACCATCCGGTCGGATTGGAGCAAGTGTCTGGTCGGACAAGATACACTGTCCTACCATCCGACTGGATTGGAGCATATGTCCAGTCGAATTTGCTTTTTGGAGACACATCCGATCGGATAGCAGGTACATCCAATCGATCCAATCGGACGACGCAACAGGTTTATTTAAAACCCGTCGCCCACCTACATAATTCACTTACCAAACTCAACTTTCTCCTCAAACACTTGAAATAAAAATGAATCTCCGACCACATCCGCAAATCGTACAAATCCATCAACCGCAAAACAACCCCATCCGACCGTAGAATTCCATTTGCCAACCACCCAATTGAATCCGATTCGAAGAAGCAAAGCTCCAAACCCAATTCTCGCGAAAAACACCCATCTTCATTTCTCAAGGTAAAATGGCTTAAAAATCAACTCAACTGAATTATTTTGGAGTTCAATTGCAGGGAAATCAAAGGAGGGTTGTTGGGTTCAAGCAATTGAGCAAGTTTGGGGATTAAATTTGAGACGCACAGTAGGTGTTCGATGAATTATCCGAGAGAGTTAGTTCCTAAAATTTTCCCAGTTTTTGCATTTACTATGGCATCCGGTTCTTGACCATCGCGAGGAAAGAACACGAGCAAGAGCAAAGGAGTGAGTCGAGGGAGAGGACCAAGCGATACCGTACCATCTCTTGTGCCATTCCATCTTGAGGATGAGGGGGAGATCAAACTCTACAAATCCTTGATCACCCAGGACGTCTATGCCCCCCGACACATCGACATGGCCATTTGGATGAAAAAGGCCGAATAAGGAAATAAAACTGATGAAAAGTTTTTATCGGGTATCAAGGTGATCTATTTGGAAATTTGGGCCGATATTAAGTCACCCGGACACCGAACACTCATGCTCAAGTTCATCAAGACCTTCAAGTCCTTCACCGACGGTTCTTTTAACTGCAGGCACCGTGACCGTTCACTCCACACCACCAGCGCCGACCTCGGCGTGATTTTTGGCATTAATCAAGACGCAGATAAATCGTTCCAACATGAAGAATATGATAAAAAGGCGTGGTGGACCAGACTCACTGGAGCACAACCAGAACCGGGATGTCGTTTCAACTCCACCTCTTTTCGATCCCATGCTATGTACTTAACGTACAAGTTTTCCGTCCAAGTCTTTTTGGGCAAAGAGGACATGACCAGAATGTCCTCAGTAGAGCTACGAGCACTGTAGATTGTGTTCCACTGAGGCGACACAAATCTTTACCCACTCCTCACGGCGGCCATCAAAAACATGCAGCGAATGCACGAAAAGAAATTGATAACACTTACACTGGGAACATTCATCACCGAGCTCACCCGATGCCATAATTGTGAGCCCTACGATGACGACATCACATATCCGAGCGTGCCGATGCAAGTTGAGAGTCGGACATACAATGGGCAAAATGTGAAAATCCTGACTTTCTTAGGGTATATCAATAGGGAAAGGGTTGAGGCTGAAGACGACTAAGAGAGCGACGACGACGACAACGACGAGGAGGATGACGGCGAGGGCGATCAGAATGAGAATGTCGAGAATTTCGATCACGGAGATTACGAAGAGTGTCTCGAGTTCAGTAGATATAGCAGAGGATACGGCGGGGGATACTACAACACTGGGAATGCCTACGAGAGCGGGGCTAGCGACTACCAATATTAATCCGACGTGTAGTGGAGGCAGACGCAGGACTTCCAGATGAGCGTCATGGAGAAAATGAGGCAAATGAGCCTCAATCAAGAGATCTACGCAAGGGATTCTAGGCAAGATGCATGGGAGGCACGTGAGGAGGCCCGGGAGAATGCACGATCCTGGCGCAAGGAAGCTAGGTCATTCTAGAACACCCTGGCGAGATTGGACGTTAACATTGCCGAGACAAATCAGAATCTTATCTGGTTGAATAGAAGAGTCAAAGCTAATAATGACTACCTCATCTCTATTGATGGGCGTCTCATGCGGCTCAAACAGCGCTATCCCCCTCCCCCTCCGGACCACATGGACATGTAGGCAGGCCCGTGCCCCAGCTGTATCATTTTCTATCCAAACTCTTATTTTTCTTTTGTAGTGATTTTTGTTATTTTGATTCTTCTGTAATGTGGTGTGTGCGTGAGTGTCCGTATTAACTATTTGACTAAACTATTCACATGTTATTTGTTTCGACTTTTTCTATCCCCTTATGTTTATTCATACGATGGCAATGTGGACATTGTTTAATTTGTGTGTGTGTGTGTGTGTGCGGGGTATATATATATATATATATATATATATATATATATATATATATATAAGTAGGTTTTGAAAAACTTTGCACTTAAACAAGCTCATAAGAATCTAACGACAGATCATACAATACATGATTCCGACAGGCAAGCCAGTACAAACACAAATAAGCATGAGAATGATTTTAACGTACGTCGACATAAAATAAAGACTCAAACATAACTATTTGACCGAAACGACTCGAACTGTGCATGCATGAAATACGACTAGTGAATTGCATACAATCCGGTCGGGATGTAGCATCCATCCGGTCGGATGGTGCTACAGTGTGGTTCATTTGCCGGTTACCT
>BMAC01000556.1:669343-707122 GCA_014905375.1 Phtheirospermum japonicum
GACTCAAACATAACTATTTGACCGAAACGACTCGAACTGTGCATGCATGAAATACTACTAGTGAATTGCATACAATCCGGTCGGATGTAGCATCCATCCGGTCGGATGGTGCTACAGTGTGGTTAATTTGACCGGTTACCTTTACCATTCTGGTCGGATGCACGTGCTAAGTGGAATCCGACCGGTTACCTATACCAATCCGGTCGGATGGTGCTGCAAAGATGGAATCCGAGCACGGTTACCTACACCAATCCGACCGAACTACCCCCCCCCCCCCCCCCCCCCCCCCCCCACCACCACCTACTTATATATATATATATATATATATATATATATATATATATAACAACACTTAGTCGTTAGCAATTTTGCGAAACTTTTAAAATTCGATCACCTTGTTTTCAAAAGTTTGAATAAAACCCTAGTAAGGAGCCTTGTGTGTTTATAAACTTTTCATTCTTTGATTCGATAAGTGTCTTTAGAAGTCTCTAAAGTCGCATGTGTACATTTGGTTTTGGAAATGACGATAGACACATATAAAACCTGTTTCCTATAATTCCTAATGAGCCCCCTTGGGCCTTATATCCCATTTTTTTCCTTAGCCATAAGCATAATTGTTTATCTTATTTAATTTACATTGTGAGATGAGTCTATTTGGGCTGAAGAAATATGACGATTACAGGTTGGAAGTTAGTGGATATAAAAAAAATGTAATTAAGGATGCTTAAATTCATAAGAGCATCCAGATGTAAGAATAAAGCCTATTTATAAAGGCAAGTGAGTATGTTAGTTCAGGTTTTGGGGTATGAATAACCTTATTTATAAAAAAAGGTTGAAAATAGCAATATACGGGTATTGGGAGGAATGAGGAGCAAAACTTTGCTCTATGCTTTAAATGTTTGATTGAGTGAGTTATTGATTGTGTTTGCTCGCAAGTTAGACACACATCTTTATATATATGACATACCCTACCAAAGAGCCTACATTACAACCCTAAAAGCCCTCATCTGATTCTTGACTAAATGTGCACACAAATGCGATATACGAGTTTTTGATTTTCACGAGTCGTTGAATGCATTTTTGTTAATTCGAGCGTATACACTTACCTTTTGAAAAACACGAGCGAATTAGTGCACCATTATATATTTCCGTTTTGAGAGGATGCATTCTTTTGATTTTAAGGTGAAAAGGTAACACGAGCTTAGCTTAAGAGTTTTTGACAAAAGTGTTTATATTTTCAAAACTATATTTTATGCACAACATGACTCTCTGATCCAACTACTTTCATACTTACTTGGTTTTGATTCTTTCGTTTGTTCGAGGACAAACAAACCAATAAAGCAGGGTGTGGTTGATTCGTACGTATTTGTTATGTATTTGTATATGTTTCGAGTCATGTTTGAGTCTTTTTGTTGTCTTTTTCGGGTTGAGATTAAGCTATTTTGCATAGATTTGCATTTTACGGCTTTTTATTTAACTTTCCAATTTCTCGATCATTAATTGGTCCTTTTGAGATAATTTCTCTATTGTCTCATGCAGATAGGGCGATCGGCGAGTCTGGGATTTCAACAGGATTAAGCTCGTAAGCCGTTATAAGAATCAATAGACAAGGACGAGAAAGTCAGCACCGAGAAGTAGCCACAAGGACACTCATCTGGTCGGATGGATCTGACATCCGACCGGATTGACCTATGAAATAGCAACCAGTCGGATGGATCTTACTGAATCGAACTTTTTACACCTACTTTTTATTTAAAAATAAAAAGCTCATCCGCAAGAGAACGGAGTATCTGTAGGTGGTAAGTTGGACTCTAGTCGAATCACAAGGAAGACTAATCGGAAGTTATTTCGGTGTTTGATTTTACGAACATAGAAACCAAAGTAAAACTAAACTAAACACGCGATCCAATTTGGTTTGGGGGTTTCTAACATCTACAAGCAATAAAATCAAAAGCTTTGAAACGATTAAGAAAAGCAAGGTTCTAGTGCACTAGAATCATCTCCATGATCACTCGAGAATTTCATCGAGCACCTTACCTACGAGTCAGAGATGTCAATTCCGACTCGTCGATCGAGCGTCGAATCATCCCGAGAGATGGTTCTAAATGACTCTAGGAACTAGAACAATAAACTTAGCTGAAAAACATCATCATGATCAACATCATAATATCAACGCAAGCATGAACATAATCAATATTAAAAATGACAACTAATATAACGAGAAATAACAACTAAACTACTAAGCAAATGAACATAATTTAAAAACGAGAAGAACAAAGGAAACTAAATTAACGATACCAAAGTACAACATCAACATCCAACGATAACTAAAGCTAAATACACAAATCGAATAACAAAGTACAGAAAAACCTATGATCTAGAAAAGCATCAGCAATCCAACGATCTTCAGCGATGAGAAACGATCTTGAAATGTCGGACGACATAGAAATGAAGAAACTACTAAACTATTAAACTCGGATTATGCGTGTGATCAAAAGGTGGCAAGAACCGAGGGATCTCTGCAATTTCTAAACTTTCCCCCAAGTCCCAGCACCCCTATTATGAAGAAAAAGACGCATTTATATAGATTTCCCAGAAAATAACCGCTCAAACTGCAGTAGCATCGACCAACGTGAACCATACGTCGGCATCGACGTGGTTTCCCGGCTCGCATTGGCGGTGTGTACGTCAATCGACGTGCAACATGTCGACGCTCACAGAGAGTTGCTAGGCATGTGCGTCGACCTAGCGTCGGCCGACGCGCGCAACTGTCGGCATCGACGCGGACAGCTCAAGGGCATCGACGGGTGTCGGCGTCGGCGTCGATCGACGCTTCCCGGTAATCCTAACACCATCCTCGTCCAATATTCATCGTCTCGATGCTGAAATAGGAAATTAAACATAGTTAGACTATTACTTATAAAATAAAGGAGAAAAACCTAAAATGAGATAAGAAACGAAAAATACTAAAAAGAAGAGAAACGAGGAGAATAGAAACCAAAAACCTGATAAAACACACAAAACGCAATGCAAAAACACACGAATTCCTCATACCGGACTCAAACCGGTCGGATGGATCTGACATCCGACTGGATTGGCTTACAAAAATCCCCATCAAGTCGAATTCCTCATACCATCCAGATGGATGCAAGTGTTACAACTCGGATTTTCAAAAGATTTTCAGTTATGCAAGCAATGAATGGGGCTTGGAGGCTACAAAAAGATGAGAGAGACAGATACCAGAGATCATATTTTATCATCTTTTTCATACGATCTATCCGGGGAGCCATTCTTGGCACTATAGAGTAAACAAAACACTAAAGCCCTTATAGCAATTCGATCAGTTTGTTTAGTTGATCATTCACCTTGAGAAGAGAAATAATCCGGAGTTCGTGACAAGCTTCGGGGTCCATTGCATAGAGTGTCTCTTCTCTGGAATCGCTGGAGATAGTATAGCTTTCATCATTCAAGTTGATTGTACTCTCATTGGGAATTAGTATTGCTAAAACTCTCTTTTATTTCATAGTTATGAATCTTTTGGTTGTTTATTTCTTGTTTTGATGTTTGGTTCCACTAGTGCAGAAACAGCTTTTAAGAACGCTTGTTTCTGCAGATTAAGAACGCCCTGCTGAGGCGTTCTGTATGGAGCTGTTCTTGAAAGTTTAACAATCAAGAACGCCTCATCAGGGCGTTCTTGATTGTCAAACTTTCAAGAACGGTTTTTCAGAGACGTTCTTAAAAAAGTTTCAGCCGTTCTAGAAAGTCAGTTTTGCAGCCCTGGAAAGTACTTTCCAGAACGTCCTTTTTTAAGACGTTCTCGAAAGTATAATTTCCAGAATGTCCCTTTTTCAGGCGTTCTGGAAAGTTTACTTTCTAGAACGCCTGTTTTTGAAAACGTTCTCGAAAGTAAACTTTCCAAAAAGTCCCTTTTTTAGGCGTTCTCGAAAGTATACTTTCCAAAATGCCTGTTTATGGAGACGTTTTGGAAAGTATTCTTTCGAGAACGTCCTTTTTTAAGACGTTCTGGAAAGTATACTTTCGAGAACGCCTTAAAAAGGGACGTTCTGGAAAGTATACTTTCCAGAACGTTTTAATGAAGGACGTTCTGGAAAGTATACTTTCTAGAACGGTTTTTTGAATAACCGTTCTAGAAAGTAGTAAAAAAAATTTAAAAAAATAAATGAAAGCATTTGCCAACAAATATATATTAAATTTTTTTTACCTATTTAAATCACAAAACACATGTCATTTATATAATCCCAAGATCAAACAACACATGTATCCAAAAAAAAAACATATATAAGCCCAGAAAAAACACCACGATAATTCAAGAAACACATCCAAAGAAAGCAAAACAACCACCATGCAAATAGAGATAATTATCTTCTATAATGTTCTTTTCTAAGTTCTCAGCTGCAAACTCAGCAGCTTTTGTGCCTCCATGCCCACCAAAGAAAGCCTACACATTAGGATACAAATGTGGCCAACCCCCTGTTAATACTCACATCTCAAAGTTTCTACCATGTAAACTGAAAACAAACAACATTTAAACAAAAACCCATTTACTTAGACAATATCATAATATACTAAATTTCAAATTCATATTAATGGGGTCAAGTGAATTCATTTCCCCAAATAARCATTCCATCCAAATCCAAACCTTAGCTCCATTACTCTAAACAAATTTCCTGAGATAGCAGATGCCAAAACCAATAAGGTTTGTTATTAATAATACCTCCTTGACATTATTTCTATAAACTGCACCTAATATGTCAAATACAAACAAATTTAAGGGGGTATTTGTGATTTAAAAAAACATAACTGGCATTTTCTAAAATTAGACTAAACCACAGAGGTAGTTTTTGTAATTTATCCCAAGTAGTATGTTTAAATTATAACCAAGGTCTCTTACATTATTATAAGAAGGGCTTCAAAATGAATTTGGAACAATTTCACTCCTTTGTCACTATGCAGAGTGAAGCAAATCGTCAGTTCACATGTATCTAGTATCATCTTACGTTCATATCAATCAGATTGAATTTGAAATTCTACAACCACCAATTTACCTTAGAATCAATTAGCTTACTTTCAGATTCAGAATTTTGGAATAAATTACCTCATCATCATGCAAATCATGAACCAGCTGCAAGTAGAGTTGGATAAGATTAAACGAAAAGATGGGATATTGGTGCAGCAACTAATAATAAAAGTTCTAAATTCTCGCACCTTGATAAGTTGTTCATCATTCCAGGGGCCCTTATTAGATCCTAGACATCCACCCTTATTTGGGCACGAGCAGGTCCCAATTGACTGTTTAAATCGAAAGTTAAATATATAATATATAAGAAAAAAGAGAAATACTTTACGACAATCAAGCAGGAAGAAGACACCACTTAGTGTCTATGACTTCCAATAGCTTATTCTGGAATTTTGTACCTAAAACCTGATTAGTAATGACCTTTGTTAAAATGGATATGGTAGGGTCACACTTGAAAACATAAAAAACACCAGGGGACTCAAATTAGAAAAGGGGAACTTGTTCAGGTAAATTAAAAAAAAAAACTATGTCGACAACCAGCATTTCTCGCCGGCAGAACAAGAAACCCGGATAGTTACCCCTACCTCAAAGATCAATCACACGGGACAGCTTCTGAATGCGGTTCAACAAGAAATCCCCCTCCTTGATGGCGGATTGGTAAAGAGCATTTTTCCCATCAGGACGATTGGTTTCTAATACACCCGCAACTTTGTCTATCTTGCAATGTAGCTTTCCTGCTGCGATAAAACGACACAGCTCCCTGTGACCAAATAAAGAAAATACTTTATTGTTTAAGAAAATACTTTATTTTCTAAGACACATAACATTTTAGTTTTAATTCTACTTACAGATCAATGAAATCAACAGTAACTCCAAATGCACTAGCCATAGCTTCAATGGTTACACTCTTGTAGGATTCCAAAAACTGGGAATAAACTACAGGTCTTATCTCCCTCATGAAGTAACGAAAGTGCGGGTGCAAGTAGCGATCCAGCTTAATATGCTCAGTCAAACCAMCTTGAACAACAAAAGCAGGAAAACGTTGAAACATGTATGTATATAAATAACATTTTGTAGCTTTGGGTAAATAGAAATATTTGAACTTACCYAAAGCGGTAAAAAATGATTTATATTGTCAATCGTATAGGGAGTTCAAAAAGTCTGACAAGTGTGGGATTTTGTCAATAACAGTCAATATCTTTGGGGCATCCACTACCTGCGACATATCCAAACCACATAACAAATGTTGTAGAATTTCCAGACTTATCAAACAAGAAGTTTTACAAAAACAACAAAAAAATAGGAAACCCTTAAAAAACTAAACTTTATAAATTAAAAAAAATGAAAAATAAAAATAATAAATCCTAAAAAATTTTAGAAACCATAAAAAAAACACTAAAAATCCTAAAGAATCGTCAAAACCCTAAAAAATAAAAACAAAAATCTACAAAAACTGGAAAACCCTAAGAAAAACTAAACTAAATAAAAACTAAAAAAAGAACCCTAAAAACAAAAAACTAAACTAAAAATCCTTAAAACTCTTAAAAACTCTGAAAACAGGAAAAAACCCTAAAAAAACAAACTAAATTAAAACTTAAGAAAAGAACCCTAAAAAACTAAAAAGATAAACTAAACAACTAATATTTGGCTCTGCCTAACGTATAGAACCGTTAGGCTGGCCTAACATAAGTTTTTGTGAACAAGAACACTTTAGAAGAAAAATAATAGTATACCTTTTGTTTAAGGGAAACCCTATCCAATGATATAATGCTCGTAAGGACAMTGTAAAATATAAAGGTGTCATACGAGAAGAGATCATAAGTCGTGAAAGTCAAAATAGAATCAAGGAAAAGACTTGATGCTTTCTTGAAGTTACGAGCCGACATGCAGAATAAGCCCTCGTACACCTTCAAACGGTTCTTTCTCTCCCAGTCACATCCCTCTTCAAACAAGTTGTAATATTGCAAGTGAGGATTAAATGCTCAAAAAAAGAAAAAAAAACACCAGTAAATAATATATTGAAGAACCACATATTCGACCCTTACACTTTCGCTTTGTCGATGCCTTTTTAAGATAAGATCAAAGTCCATGTGGAAGAAACCAATCTGTAGTGTGTAGAATACCAAATCCATCTTTTGTCCAACAACAACAGTTTTGGTCTCTGTTACCTTGAGTTTTTCCAGAGCCTTCTTCTGGATGTATAGATTGCCGACCTGATAATTGCCCATTGATGTATACATACAAGGCATCACTTGCCGATCCAACTGTAAGAATGGGCCATTTGCCTTTTTTCAAAAATTCTTCGTTGGCGTCAATCTTCACGCTACATAAATGGAACCGAAGATATTTAACTTTGTATATTTAAAGGCTTGTGATATTGCAGGAATGTAGAAGTTTACTTACTATGTCGTGTACCACAGATAATTAGTGGTGTCCCAGGTCATATCGAGCTGGTCCATCAATCCAACCTTTGTGAACGACCGCTTGTCGTCCGATGCTGCCTCTTCGGTGTATGATTTCCATTTGTATCCGGTCTTGCCACGTGTCATATTCATGTTTGCACTCTGAGCACTAATCTTTGCATGACAATTAATTCACACAAATATTAGTAACATTCTTCGGAAGTTTTTTTTAAAAATAAGAATTGATTGTCGGCTTTTGGTTGAAAAAAGAAGTACTTTTTAGTGTTTTCCAATTCTAACTTCTGCTTCTGATTTTGTATATTTGATGGAATAATTACAAACATTACCCAAGGTTTGGAATATTTGCAAAAAAAGGAAAAAAAAAAGGCTAACATGGAAAATTACAAAAACCACCCTTGAAGTTTGATTTTGTTTACATTTTCCCAACAATTAGTTGACCTGACGGAATTTGCTGATTCATCAAATATTTTACAATTAGACCCATCAAATTTTCAAACAAATACAAATGGCCCCAAGTTTATAGTTGTCGATTTGTATGTTTAGAAAACCGAGGGATGTAATGTAAAATGCAAGACAAAAAATTGAGGATGTAATTGTAAAAATATTTAATGACATCTGCAATTTCCGTTAGCTCGTGCAAAATGAACCCCGAGGTTTGGTTCTGTTTACAATTTGGCCCAACCGTCAGTTGACCTGCCAGATTGGCTGACATTATTATCAAATATTTTATAATTACACCCCAGAACCTTTCAAATTATTACAAACGGCCCAAAGTCTTTCGGCTGCCTATTTGAAATATTTAGAAAAACGGAGGGATGTAAATTTAAAATATGCAAGAATGAGAAAAATGTTGAGGAGTGTAACATCAAGGATGGTTTTACATAAATTTCATATATAATTGGGTTTTGTCCGTAATTTGGCCAAACCTCAATGTTAATTTTTTTAATTATTCCTTATTTAATTAAAATCTAAAAGCCTGAGGAGGGGTGTTTTTGGATTTCTAATTTTCCTTTTTTTTGAATTTTACACACAAATAAGCACTTGTACAGCTTATTCGCCAAACACTCCCCTTTTGTTTCTACTATGATAAATCACTTCCTATACAAAAGTAGTTTTTTCCTCTCTCTCTCTGTCTGTGTCTTTTTTTTTTTTTTTATGCAAAACACTCCCATAGAGCGAGCATAAAACAAAACAATGAATAGTATTTTTCATACCTGTGCTGTATTGTAAACGCTGTTCTTGCAATCGGGAAGAATACTGATAGACCAAGGAGGCAAGTTGTAATGCCTATCTCGGAAAGAGACCCTTGCGAATGAGTGTTGGTCATAGTTTGCAAGAAAAGCGGCACAAGAACCGTTTTTATAATTGAAAACACTAGCCTGTGTGGTAAGAAATGAAATGTTCGTTTCAGAGTTCATTATAATTTATTTAAAAAAGAAAAAAAAAGAGTAATAAACAACACAACAGAGCGTAAATTATAACCAACCTCCTGAGATTTTCCGAGGGCCGTAACACTGGGATGCCCAGATACTAGAGCTTGTTCACACATCTTTATTGCTCTATGTAAATCTTTGAGATGACCCCATTTTGGCTGTCTTAATAATCCTATATTTAGAAAAGAAAAAAAAAAGGATATCATACTATTGCCCCACTATTATTGAGGTTAAAAATTATAAAAAACTATCGGCGTTTGTTTCTCATTTACAATTTCAAAATTACGTTTTTTACCAAATATTATAAGAATATTAAGATTAGTAAGTTTAGTAATACTCAGCTCAATTAATTGTCTTGTTTGCCGCGACAAGAATGGAAATTAGTTTTGAGTGTGTCCTTAAAGCGGATCACCATTTTTCCTTTTTTTTTCTGGTGTTTCTTTAAGATGATGTATAACCTCACAGGATAAAAAAAAAAGGCACACACACACACATATATTCACGTGCGCGTACCATACTCATCGATAGGTGCATCATAATCATAACTAGTCGCAATAAACTGATCCACCAGCCGTCCTGCCAAAGTTCGTTCCTCCATGATACTGACCAAAAAAAAAAAAAAAAAATTAGGAAAAAAAAGGAAAAAAAAAGACTTTTGCATTCACCAAACAATTCTATGGACAATCGAGTTTTACCATGTAATAGTTAAAAAAAGAGCCCCCCTTCTGAATAAATTTCGCAACAGCGAAAGCCAAATCTTCAACCGGGCGGTTCGGGACTGGCTTGCGAAATGCAGTAAACCTGTAAAATAAATGTCGGGTAATTTTATGCGCAACCCATCAAATAAATGATTATTAAAGTTTTTGACACATTCATTTTATTACAAGGTTAAAGTTGTAATAATTTACCAGGCGGTCCAGGCTTCGGTCCACATCTTAGGTTTATACTCCTTGTTGGGGGAGAAGTAATCACAGTAGAAACCATTGCAGGTATTAATCTGCATGTTGCAAAAGTATATATAATGTATGCAAATAGAAGCTAAAAGTCGAATAAATTGTAAGAAAGCGTATGGCGAAATAAGTTGTAAGAGTAATTTACTCATGCGTAAAAGTCAAACCAGAAGCACAAGCGTAACAATAAATTAGGCAGAATTAGAAGCACAAGTTAAAATTACATAAAAAACACATTCTATTTTTTTTTCAGCCAGAAGCTGACAATCACTTTTTTTTATTGTTTAATGGTTGCAAGATTTAATATCCAATGGCTACATACAAAAAAAAAACAAAAAAACTCAGTACTAAAAAATAGAGAATACAATATGGAACCTACAAAAATCAGATTTCTTTTTTTAATCAATCAATCAATAAATAAATAATCAGAATTTGGAGTAGGAAAAAGTACTTACAATAGGATCAGGGGCATCGTCTTGCTTGCACATGATCRATGGAACACCGGTGCCAAGACCAACAYCCATTTTGGCAGCCCAATTGGCATAGAGTTGGCTCGGTTTGCCAAGCTCACGTTCCATAGGTCCATATTCATTCTCAATCTATCACATAATAAAAACAACAACTCTTTCAGTTTGATTCACATTTTACCTATATGGTTGCGAAAAATTGAAAACCCCGGGCTCATAAGTTGTAAAAGTGTTTATTTGTTTGTAAAAGTCATAAATCTCAAGAACCCTTTTAAATCCAAATTAAATAATGTAGAATTAGAAATTGACATTTGGATAAACTTTATATGGAATTTTGGGGTAAAATAACAAATGTATGCAGATCTATAATGAGCAGATAGAGTCATAAACCTTATGACAATTGACATGAAATGGACCAATTATCCGATAATTGCAACATTTCCTTGTATCAACAAGGAAAAAGTGGAAGTAACTGAAATATGTAAACAAAAAAGCCATATATGTTGAGAAGTTGCTTGAGAAAAGCTTACGATTATTACACAGGGAAAATTTAATGCATTCGACAATCTCTTAGATACCAAAATTAAACCTATTGTACTAAATTTCAGATATTAGTACCTGAATATGATTTAAAGCAGAACATTCGATGCAAGTCTCAATCTCCCGAAACTGTTGCATTATTGGTGACACAACTTGCTCCAGGCTAACAGGCTGTTGATCACCTCTCTTATCTAGCATGCAACCCACCACAACAAAAGGGACTCGAACCTGCCAAGACATGTATAACCAAATTATAAAAAGATAAATTATAAGATAACTAGCAAAGAGCTTATGCAATCCAGCATTTGAAAGGCAATATGAAACATTAAACAAGAACTAGGTAATAAATTATTCGAGCTGAAGGGAACAGTGGCAGAACTTCTGTTAGATCAAGAGTAATAGGTTTTCAGTAAACACCTCTAATCGTCGAAGTTCAGGAAGCCAATAAGTACTTAATCTATCAAGAGTTTCAGGTCTATCACATGCATAAGTAAGAACAACAGCATCAGCTCTGGTCAGTTCTTCAACAAGCTTCCCTCGATTCTCAGTACTGCATTCAAATGGATCAACAAAGGACTACAATGTAAATAATATGCGGTAACTAGAGAAAAGCCGAAGCTATATTAACTATAAGACCATATACAAGATCAGGCGTTGCACAATAGATTTCCAAAATATGTCCATTTAACTTCTTCACAGTGACAACATTTTCATGTATTATCACATATCTATAAATTGGATTTTTGATCATTGCATAATGGTCACCCATATATAGTATTATACATGAAGCAATGGCAGGACCTAAATGATTGTTTGTAGGCCGAGATGACTAAAAGTTACACAGATGCATACCTTGAACTGTGTTCATTTCCAGATTCTCCATCATTAGGACCTAACAAAATCTCCGTCATCCTTCCTTCCTCCGACGGAGGCGCCGGCGCCAGACCAGAGGAACATCTCGTCGCTCATGTCGGCTCATGGCTGCAAGGTGTTCGCCGAGACATTGTTTGCGAATCCGGACACGACGGAGATGTTCGAGAGCAACGTGGAGAGCTGGCTGACGATTTCCAGCCCTAGCGAAGACGCGATGAAGGGTTTCATGCCCAAATTCAAAAACCTAACCACCTCCGGCAAGCAATCGATGCTGGAGTACCATAAGATTCCGATTTACGAGTCGATGTCCGGCTTGAAGTCCAAAAATGGATAGACGAACTCGTTGGCCACCGACGGTGTTAGAAAGTCCGATTTCATGGTGCAGAATGACGGTGCCGACGTGACGATTATGATGAAAATTGTGACGACGAAGAGGGATTCTGAATAGAGGAAAAGCTAGAGTAGATTTTGTGGTGATGGGGATTGGGGATCTGGAGACGACGGGATATGGATAGAGGAGATGAAGTAGGGTAAAATTAAAATTTTATTAACATATTTTTTAATTAATAAAATAATATGCTACCAGAAAGTCTTTTTTAAGACGTTCTCAATATCGAACATACAAGAACGACATTTTAAAAGACGTTTTCGATATTTAAGATACGAGAACGTCGTTTTAAAAACGTTCTTGATATTTCAAAACACCAGAACGTCTTTTTTAACGACGTTCTGGATATCTAGTATATCAGAACGTCTTTTTTAAAGACATTCTCGTATGTGACAGTTTTATTACAAAAATGCCACCGGCTGACATTTAAGAACGCCGCCTCCTGAGGCGTTCTTAAATCCCTGTTCTTGAATCCTGTTTTTGTACTAGTGTTCTGGAATAATGAGTATTTGTTTTGGAGAATGAAATCACTGAATTAGTTTTACACATGCTTCGTGTTGGTTAATTAGTTTGATGTTAATCTCATTTTTATTTGTTTTTAGTTTGGGAATTGATCTTAAATAGAATCGTGGTTCGCTAATGCCTTTCATATGTTCGATAAAATGCATGAATGATAATTGGTAGTTTATTATTCTGTTAAGTTTTAAATAGCTTACAAGTTAGTTTATAAATTCGTTCTTAAGTTCTTGCATAGATATTGACACTCTCGTTGCAAGATTAGTTTTAAATTCTAGTTTGTTAAAAATAATCAATCAAAAATCTTTTTTGATCTTGTGTTTTAAATTAGAACTTGTGATTTTTCTTATAATAAACATCGTCAACTCCGTATTTCCACTCCTCGAGAGAATCGACTCGGTTTAACTTGCCAGCATACAGTGACCACGTTCTCTTGCGGGCGAACTTGTTTTCAAAATATAGACGCGCATTGTTTAACTTAATTTATAATTTTGAAAGCACAAATTGTTCGACTCAATACAAACATAAACTATCTACAAATTTAAGAATTTCTTGATATGAGTATAAACTATATAAATTCAATAACTGGTTGATACAAGTTTAAACTATCTACAAATTTAAATCCAAGAATTCCTTGGTGTGAGTTTATACTGTTTACAAATTGAAGTTAAAGAAATCCTATAAGTGACTTTAAACTATCTGTGTGTCTCAAGTAAAATGCGAAAGATTATGAGACTTATTCACAACATAGTTTATGAATTAGTCTCAATGGGTTATTAGTAGACACATGAGTTTTGAAATTATGGAATACACACAAACACACACACACACATTGTATATTTAATTTATTTTGGGTATCAAATTCAAGACTAAATAAAATACTTAATTAATAAATATATTATCATGTATCAAACTGCTTCGTCATCAAGTCAATTTCATTATTATGAAAATGGATATATATCAAATCTTGATGAACCATCAAAGCACATCATTCAACCGAGACAAGTCATCCTCCATGAATTAAATCACAAGTTGAAGAAGAAACATCCAAGTCGAAGGATAATTCTTTATAATCAAGTTGTCAAATTCAAGGCCCCATCGATCTCGGGTTCAAACAAGTCATAATGTTAATTCGTAAATAAGTTTTTTAACCCTTGATTCATATATATTTGTGTGTATTTTTTGGTATATTTTTGTATCTCGTCTTGTGTGTTTTAGTCGGGTTTAAGTCGTATTTTGTCTCATTTTTCCTTATTTTGCATTTTCGTAGCTTTTGTCATCTTTTTAGTGGTTTTTGTATTTTTCTCTTAATTTGTGTAGATTTTCATGTTATTTTCCTTTTCTTAGTTTTAAGATAGTTGAGCGAGCCCAAGAGCATTCCCGATGATCATAACTGGCTCGATTTGATGAAAATACGATCCAGACTTGCGAAGCACAACCATCTATCGATGAAGCATCAACGCCCAATTGACACGCCATCAATGTGCCATCGACACGACCATTTTCGGCCATTTTTGGGCAAAATTATCATTTTGACCCCACTTGCCTCCATTTAAACCCAAACCCAACTGCATTTTGAGTAGGCTTTTGAACCCCTTATGGTTTTGAGTCCCAAGCTTATCCTCTTGTTTTCATCTTTTGTTCTTTCAAGCAAAAATTCATCCTTAGAACCCTAGCTAGTTTAGATAGTATAAATTTAGTAAGTAGTTAGTTCGCAGTGTGGTGAAGCTTAGTTGTAGTTGGTGAAGCGTTGTACTCTTTGACTTTCAATACAATCAAGACTTTTATATTTGGGTAATTCTAATTCATGTTCTCTTGCATTTTCTTGTTAATCTATTTAAATGTATGAAGTAATTTGTTGTCTCATGTATAGGTAGTAGTTTAATTGTTCGAGCTTGTGTTATTTTGTTGATGAACCTTTTAGATTTCCACTATCGTTACCTTCTTGCTCTAGTTTCAAACTTTTTACCTCTTTTGGTATGTTTTGGATAGTTGGTAGTGATAGGTAGATGGGTTTATCTTATTTTGGCTTGTAGTTGACTTGTAGTGTAGAATAGGTTTTTTAGGTTAGTAGATGAGTATAATTAGCTTATTTAACTTATTCAAGAGTAGTTTAAATGTATTTTCCCTCATGCTTTGTGTTAATTTAATGATACTTTTAATTAAGAGTTAATGATTTTACTAGCTTTGTTATGAATTTCTTACTTGGTTTTACTATGTTAATGCTTGCCCTTAAATTATGTTATTGCATTGAATGATAAGCTTAGGTTAGAATTTATGGGTATAGGGTATAAATAAGTTTAGAACCATCAATTGGTAATTATCGAGTGTTTAATTGAGAGTAAGAATTGACAGCCCCGGTTCGTAGATTAAGAGTTCGATAAATTGTCCATTGATCGTGAAAGCGTGTTTAGAACCTAGACCCCAATTTTATTAATCTTTTGAAAGTTTTAAATTTCAATTCTCGTCATTTAAATCATCATCTTAGCTTTTAAATCTCAAAACCAAAATTTGATCGTGTGTTCAGGATAATTTTTTCTTTAACTCTTTCGTGAATCAAACAAAAAAAAAACTATTTCCGATTAGTCTTTCTCATGAGATTCGACTTGACTCACCTCAACGCAATACGATCGACCCCATTCTCATATGGGAGATCCTTAAACATTTGTAAAAATATAGTGCGTTTGAGATCATTTCAACCCTCAAAATAATATTAATCAAATCCAAAGGAGATTAAGTCGAGATTTTTGCCCCCAAAATCTCAAATATGAAAAGAAGAGAAGAATTTGGGGATTCAAAATAAAGATTGTAACCATAATATTAATTTGATTACAAAAATGAAATTATACATCTTTTTTTATATTTTCACATAAATTTGTTGTCATGAAGAGAGACCAAAACACTATCTAGCACCAAATTCGAGTTAAGAAATAATTGAAATTATCCCAATTGAAAGAGATGCTATTAAGCCAATTAAGATAGTAATATTATTCATGATAATCACTACTTTATAGTTCCAATTAAATTTAAGAAATTAATTACATACCTCTTAATAATGTGAATTTAATTTCTTTAGTATATAATTTTGACGACCCATGTTAAGATAATAAATTATTTGGCTCAGTCGAAAGATGTTTAACAAATCTATTCCATACAAATCTCACATAAATAGTTAGGGCAGGACTCTTGTTAGGCTAGATTAACGGGTCTGATCCGTTAGGCCGGGTTAAACTCGGATCCAATTTGTATTTTATATTCAAACCCATTTTCTTAGAAACTTGGACTGGTCTTTCTCTCACTATAGCCCCGTCTCTAAACCCATCGAATCTCCATCTCCAATTTCGCAGAAATTTGGGCTACTCTTTCTCTCTCCACATCACACGTCGCCCCATCTCTATCTACTGTGATTCCATTGCATCGACCGTCTTTCCACCATTACGCAATATCTCCATCTTCAGATTCTGCAGAAAAGTGGTCGTTTCTCTTCGCATCTTCAGCCGCACCTTCAATTTTTAGATAAAAGTGTCCGCCGTCATATCTGCCGCAAAAGATAATCATCTCCGTCGTGAAGCAGTACCCGTAGAGGTTGAATCACCAGGTAAACAACTTCTTTAATTAATTGTATACAATCAATTTGATTTTGACCTAATTGTTTCGATTTGTTTTTGAACTAATTGTGTAGATTTTAGTAATTGTTCACAGGTTTGGCCAATTTTACAAACTACGGAAGGGCATTGAAGGCAAGATGGGTGATTTGGACTATACATGGGCAAAAAATCCAATGTAGATGAAGGTAATATAGTATTGGTCTTAGAACTATGAAGTATTGGTCTTCTGGATACATGGTACTTGGTTTTGTTGTTGTGTTATGTCAAAACATTCATAGTACAACATCAGTGGTCTTGTCTGAAACTATGAGTTATTATTCCATTATTGTATTGGTTTTTAGAATTTGATGTATTGGTATTTTTCCTGCATGGTATTTATTTTAGTTGTTGTTGATGGCAGAACTTTTACAGTAAAAACATCATGGACCCATTCTTGAACTACGAGTGATTAAACTAGTATGTTTTGAAGGTGGATGTATTGGTCTTCTTACTACATGGAATGTGTATTTTTGTTGTTGTATGAAGTTGGGACTTTCACAGTAAAGCATCGTCGGGGCCCATCTTAAACTATGAGTGATTAGTCGACAATGTATTAGTTTTGAGGTGCGATGTATTGTTATTATGATTGCATGATATTTGTTTTTAGGGAATCAATTTTTTTTATTCAATTCAGGGGCTGTGATAATTCAGGATTCTAGTGATGAAGAAGGTGGAAGTAATATTAATAATGAATCGATAAATAATATCTTGTTGAATGATGAAGGCAAGAAATTATTAGACCTTTTCTAAATAATATTTGTTTTACCTTTTGATAATTTCTATTTTTGTATTTATGTGGTGCCATAATTTTATCTGGTACTCTTATTGGTGTAAAGAGGAAGAAATTTGAAGACATCTATGAGTTGCATTGTGGCCATGCAAGTCAAGTAGGTTTTAGTGTTCGGAAAACAACAACAAGGGTGAATAATGATAAGATAATAATCGAAAAGAATTATGTGTGTTCTTCTCAAGGAATTAAGTGATCCAGCATGTCCGGTTTGACAAAACAGACTCATATAACAAGAACTGGTTGTAAAGCATCATTGAGAACAGGGTGTCTTTCAAGTTCTTGATCACAACACACTGCACAATCACAGCCTCACTAGAAAGGATTGGAATCACCTGTATCGATCTTAGAGAGTGATCACAAAGGAAAAGGCTAGTGCTATTGAGACTATGATTTCTTCAGGAATGAGAGAGACTGATTCATATCGTTATATGTCAAAAGAGTAAGGGGAAAACAATGTCTTGGTCACACATAGAAAGATCATTTGAATTATGTAAATCGACTGAAAATGAGTGCAATAGAAGCAGGGGATACACAGACGCTCTATGACACTTTGAACCAACAGGCTGTCGGTGATCCGGGATTCTTTTTCAGAGTCGAAGTGGATGATGAGGTTAGATTGTGCAATGTTTTTTGGAAGGACTCAATGATGAAGGAGGGCTACATGATATATGGAGATGTAGTTATTTTTATCACAACATACCAAACAAACAAGTATAACTTAATATGTGCACCATTTGTTGAGGCGAATAATCATCGGAAGAACGTGATGTTTGGTTGTGCATTTTTATTGAATGAGAAGACAAAGTCATTTGAGTGGCTATACGAAGTTTTTACAAAATCGAGGGCAAAACTTCTATAATAGTGTTTACAGATCAGGATCTAGCAACTGAAAATGTAATAGATAAGGTATCCCCTAGTAACCTGTTTTTATTTTTTATTTTTTTATTTTAGTACGGTACTACATTTTATGCTACATGGTATCGGTTTTTACTATATAATGTATTTGTTTGTATGCTGTGATGTATTGGTTTACTGGTTCGGTATTTGTTGTATTGCTGTAAAATATTGGTTTCATTGCTTAATGTATTTATTTTATTACTTTAATGTATTAGTTTTTCATCTATAATGTATCATTATTATTGGTGTCTTATGTAGGTTTTTCCTAAAGCAAGACATAGGTTATGCTTGTGGCACTTGTATCAAAACGCGTGAATCATTTTGAAAAATTGAAAGGTGATAAAGTCTTCAATGAAGTATTTGACAAGTGTTTGTCAGGGTGCTCAAACGAAGTGGAATTTGAAGAGTGTTGGAATTTTATGATATCCAATTATAGCTTACAAGATAATAGTTGGTTTTAACGTTTATACGTTATAACAGATAAATGGAGCACCGCATTCAATAAAGATTTCTTCTCCACTGGTGCAGTAACTCACAAAGAAGTGAAAGCGCCAACTTCTCCATTGGATTCAAAGCCAGAAAAATCACCGGTTTGAGTGAGTTTTATAATATTATTTTCAAGCAGGCTCTTGAACGTTTGAGATACACTGAAAGAAAATATGAATTTCAATACTCAAAATCAATCTCTAACTCAACAATACCATTAAGCAGATTCCTCAAGCATGCTACACAGGTATATACGCTGATAATTTTTAAAGAGTTTGAGGATGAACTATTAAAGTCTTTTCCTACCTCATGTTAATTGTTGCATTGTGAGGTTGGGATTATGTTATATAATGTTATACATGATGATGGTGTCACTGTCTATGATGTGGTCTTTTCTACTGTGAATGCACTTATAACTTGCTCGTGTAAAATGTTTGAAGAGTATGGATTATTGTTTCATCACTGCTTGAGGATACTTCATATGCATTCAGTGCAAAATTACCAGATTGCAATATCAAAAAGATATGGACGATGTTTGTCAAGGAGGAATTGTGGGATAAACGTAGCAGAGGGCTTGAGCCATATGACAATGTTGTTGGAGATTATATTGCTTGGAGAAGTGAATTCATGAGAAAGTATTATGACCTTGTCTTGAAAGCTCATAAAAGTAATGAACCAAGGAAAATACTTGAAGATGGATTTACGAGAGATAATGAAGTTGTAAAGGCATTGATGCCCCTGAAAAATTATAACGAAGAAGAAATTGATGTTTCTAGTTCATATATTTCTATTTTGGATCCTACAAGGGCAATTACAAAGGGGAGGAAAGTAAGAGAGAAGCCATATCTTGAGAAAAGCAAGAAGAAGAATAAGATCAGTAATACATCAAATAGATCAAGTCAATCAAAGGGGTTTGGTTCTAAAACTCCCAATCCTCGATTATTTTACCATAATGGTAGTCGTTGAATATTTATATTTATAGATGTACTCACATTGACTGGTGTAAAATTGGTATTTTGATACTGTGATATTTATTTGTTGCTATCTTCATGCTTTATGGTATTTCCTGCTTGTATTTGATAAGTGTATTGGTTTTTGTATTCAACTGTATTGGTCTTTCTGTTCAATCGTATTGGTTTATATATTTGTAGTGTGTTGGAGAAATAAAAATACATTGCATAAAAAACTCAACACATCTTATTGTCAAAAAAACCTTAACTTATAATACATAAACAACTACTTAATTATAGGAAGACTTTTGTGATTGCATAACAAAACCATACATTTATTACAAAAATTTAATACATTATAGTACATAAACCAATACATTGTTTTACAAAAACTAATACAAAATATTTTGTCAAGGATTTACAAGAAATGGGGACTAAAATTTCCAAATTTGAAGTCCTAATTTGATGTGTTGGTGCTTCATATTTGACAAACAAATAATACTTTTCATTATGAAACACCAATACTTTTTCATCAAAAAGTTAATACCTTATTATAAAAAAACTAATACAAAAGGTTTTCAAGGGGGACCATTAGTTTTAAAAAACCTCATCGATTCTAAAAACCTAGCAAAAAGATCCCAAATTTGTTCCACCAATCACCAAAAAATAAAACAAGAACAAAAAATACATACTACTAGACAAAACATCACAGTTCATAACTTTTGTGATTGCATAACAAAACCATACATTTATTACAAAGACCCAATACATTATAGTACATAAACCAATACATTGTTTTACAAAAACTAATACAAAAAATGAGGACTAAAGATTTCCAGATCTGAAGTCTTAATTTGATGTGTTTGTACTTCATATATGACAAACAAATAATACTTTTCATTTTGAAACACCAATACTTTTTATCAAGAAACCAATACCTTATTATAAGAAAAGTAGTAAAAATAACTTCCTTTTGGAGAAATTTTTACTACTTGTGCATACTCCAAAAACCTCCACAAAAAGAAAGGGTACAATAGTTCAACACACAACATCATTAATATAAACTAGAAACTCCAACAACATTTCAGTAACAAACTAAGAGTCCAAGGTGACCAAGTTCAAACACATACTAGTACGTCTGAGTATAAACTCCAATACTTCATAACAAAAAATAGATACATTTTAATCAAAATATAAATATCCCTTGTAATCTTGAAAGACTTGGACATCATTTCTTGTTCCCTTCCTGGAATTTAAATATTCAATTACATCTTTCTCTAAATGTTTCTTCATATCATTTTCATCACTCAAGAGAACTGTTGCATAATACTTGGCCCTCAATAAACGCCTTCCACCATGCTACAACCACATAAACATATAAAAAAAAGATTTAGGTACACTATCCAATCAAAATCAAAATTCATTTATAATAAAAATACATACAGTTTTCACGCTTGCATTTTCGTATAGGAGTCCCCTAAAATTTTTCCATATGATTCATTAGAAAACTTCCACAGTCCCCATGGCTCCCACAAAGTCCCTTCCACACAAACTTAACATCTTCAATGACAAATTGCTCAACATCATATTTTACTTTGGAATACGTCATATTATCCAGTTATTGGACTTTTTCTTCAACAACGTTGATTACAACAGCAAAAAAAATATTATGCAACCCCAATGGGAACAAAAATCTGGTAAAACTGAACATTTTCAGTATGTAAATAAAAAAAATAAGTTCAAAAAAATCGAATGAATCAAAATATTATGCTCATATTTTTAATTACGAAATCATATAAACTCAAATTTGTTGATTCACCCATTGTGTTCACCCAATTCCCAACAACCCCTCACTTTTCCAGTAAAATCTACTTCTCCCTGAATGCTAACTTCCATCTTTTCTAGATACAACTAATTAAAAATAAAAATAAATTAAAAACAACACATGCATATTGACTTATAGAATACAATGCTACTTAATAAACTTACAGAATGTTGAATATGCATATAGAAACATTTTTCTCAATTCTTAACTCCATGTTTATTCAGCATCAATGCCCATGTGTCAATTATATCAGTGCTCACATATCGACCATCGTTTAACGTTGCTATAGATTCAACAGAAATGTAGTATTCACCGCGGTGTGTAAAAACATTTGTTCCTGGCCTGTGAAAATAATTAATAGAAATGAAAATGTAAAAACACATCACATTTTGAGTTATTTATTTAATCTCCCCATACTTCTTACTTACTTTTTCACATATATGTTTTGTGGAAAAAAGTAGTAATGAGAAATATCGATTTCCTTCCTACTCATGTTGGTAAATAACTTGTTGTCCTTCCTCATGAATAAGCAATGAAAATCATTGTTTTCATTTATATGCCAATGATCATCTGTTTGAAAAGAAAATCATCAAAAACACAATACTTCAAAGACCATAAACCAATACTTCATAGTAGAAAACTAAATACTCCAAATTGCACAGCTATAAAAATTGATTAAAAACATGAGCTTTTGCAAAAAAAGAAAATGTTGTTAGAAAGACTTACCTGGAATGTCAGTTGCTTCTTGATCACTTCTCCACATTTCTCCAACTGCTGCATTCGTATTAACATCGACTAGGAAGATTCTTTTCAGGCGTTAATAACTCAAATCTAGGCATAAGCATACTTGTAAGTTTTTGCGTCCGTTTATGATTGCCTCAATTTGATCAAATATTTGTTCCACTTGTTTATTTGACCAAAGATTTTGGCTTTCAAACATATCGGAGAGAGATTCTGAATAATTTTTCTCTCGAGCATTCTGTGTCAACTTCAATAATCATTTCTGATGGACATGGCTGGCAATACTCATGTCTCTCTTCAGAAAGAGAATCGCCTCATGAGTGCCCTACAAGTCAGACATTATATAGTTAAATACAAAGAAGCAATATATTAAAAAAATATCTTGAAGTAAAAAAACTAATAATTGACAGAACTTACATCTTGTGCTATTCTACGAATTTCCTCATTGTCCATTTCATCATTCGTCAACTCAAATTGGATAAATCTAGTTGGTTTATCAAGCTCTTCTTTTTTGCACCCATTGACCACTCCTTGAAATTTCTTTCTCTTTATCTCAACTCTTTCATTATCCACCAAACCTTGTTCATTTGTTCCTGAAACATTTTCATCTTTAACTCCTGACCTTTTCTATTCTATATCTTATATGTCTTTGACGAGATTGGATACGTGCTGAACATCAATTCGCCCTGCAACCAACCTCCAGCTGAAAGCTCTTCATGCATTCTTCGCTTAAACTTCTCAGTTGTCCAATGCTGAATCAAAGGTAACGAGGATAGTTTAGTGTGTCCTTCCATTTAAGCCTGTGCAAATAAAGAATTTCCAGCACAAGTACACCACCGCTGACATTTTTTGATGTTGGGCGCTTAGGAAAGGTTTCGGCCCCTTTACAAAGACGATCAAGAATGTACGACCACCAGTTATATGAAGAAGTTCTTTCCACATCGCTAATACACTGGAGAAGCCCCCAATCCACCCTTTGACCTGAATTGGATCCAAAAAGAGGAAATGCTATAAAGTATAAACAATCTTTGAAAGTCAGAACCCCATGCATCTCCAAACTTTTCCTTAATAACATCTTTCATAATCTTCAGATTCACCTTGCTTGTAACCCCATACTTCTCCTCCCACTCAACCAATAGGCTTGTACTATCTAGCATACCTTTCTTTACATCAGTTCTAACTACTTCCAACCCTCCATTTGGCAACCTAAACACATCATGTATATCATCTGCTGTGACAACAAAACTATTTGTATCATCAATTTTTAACATCTGGCTACAACCACTGAATCTTTCTACAAGCCATTGTATGAGTTCCGTTTTAGTGACATCAATCCCTATAACACTCAACATCCCTCGAAACCCAATGTCTTGCACAACTTTCTTTTGTGCAGGCTTCAAACCCGCAATAATTTCACATATGCCATTAGGTTTACAATGAATGACAAACTCAGGGTCATATCTCCTGCAGAAATAAGAAACAAAGTGATTTAGAAAGAATCATTAACATAAAAACTAACAGTATCTACTAGAAATTGATAGCAAAACTAATATTTGATAGTAGAAAACTAACACTTTTAAGAAAATAATTGTACAAACATGGCAAAACTTGTTCAAAAAGTTAAAAAAAGCTAAAACTCACATTCGCTTCTTCTTTTCCATTGTTTTATTATCTATTTCTTCCAGAACTTTCTTCCTCTTCATTCCAGAAGCTTCCTTCTCCTTAGTCAGGGTTGGAGCTTACTTCTTCTTAATCGGGGTTGGAGCTTCCTTCTCCTTAATCGAGGCTGGAGCTTCATTCTCCTTAATTTGGGCTGGAGCTTCCTTCTCCTTTCCTGAAGCTTTCTTCTCCTTTCCTAAACCTTTCTTCTCCTTAATCGAGGTTGGAGCTTCCTTCTCCTTAATCGAGACTGGAGCTTCATTCTCCTTAATCAGGGCTGAAGCTTCCTTCTCCTTATTTGGGGCTAGAGCTTCCTTCTCCTTTCCTGAACCTTTCTTCTCCTTAATAAGGGCTGGAGCTTCCTTCTCCTTTCCGGGACCTTTCTTCTCCTTAATCAGGATTAGAGCTTTCTTCTCCTTTCCGGGACCTTTCTTCTTCTTTCCTGGATCTTTCTTCTCCTTTACCGGCGTGTGAAGATCTTGTTGATATTTTTTTGCTTGTTCTTTAGTCCGTATTGTCGTCATCCCGCTGCAAAACCATAATGCAACATAATATAGATATTGAGAAATAGGAAATATAATATAATCAAATATATTTATTATCAGATATTATACATAAAACCTATAAGTTCATCAGCATTCATAGAAGTAATGCAGAATACACCACATATCACCATCAAATTATTCTACACCTATGTCTTGCATATCACCACATATCATAGAATGAAAGCATTATACATGCTAGAATATGAAATTAATTTTCTAAAATCCACCTAAAACTTAAAACCCTATAAGTCTTGCATTCACAATACTCATTTATACAACAACATCACATATGATATTATTTTCTAAAATCCGTAAGAAAATAACATCGCATATGAAATTATTTTCCAAAATCCTTCTGAAACCCTAAATCGGAATAGTATGCGATAACTCAAACTCTAAAATATACGAAATAGGTGACCCTAAAATACTAATTTTAAAACTAAACTCTCTAAATCGAAATAAATTTACCTTTGATAAATCAACCGTGAATGGACAAGTCGTCGGTGCTCGGTGAAAAAGTGACAAACGGATGTGACCGTGAATGGAAAAGTCATTGGGTGCTTGGTGAGAAATTGAGAAACGGACGCGACCGTGAACGGAAAAGGTCGCAGGTATACGCGACCGTAAATGAAAAGTCATCGGTAGACGCAACTGTGATTGGAAAATTTGTCGGTACTCGGTTTGGGATAAAAAATCAAAGGTCGGAATGAAGGATTAGAAGAATCGGTGGGAGGCTTGATATAATTAAAAAAAATTACAATTATGCCATCGGGTAGGGTATGAATCGGATCATGGGTTAGCCTAACGGGAGAGACCCGTTAATCTGAACTTACAAGAGTCATTGCCAAATAATTATGTTGGTAACCTAAATTTGTTTCCAATTAAGTTATGATTCAAAGTAATAAGATGGGCCTGTATCGGAAAAACAAGAAAAATCTTGCCCATCATAGTTGCATACTTCTGAATAGTCTTGTTTTCTTAGTTACTGACATTTTTTATAATACCAGTTTACATGCAGGGGATCAATTTTTGTACTTTTAAATGATTCATATTATGGTTTTTTTGTCGTATCTTATTCCATTTTATGTTATAATATGTGTTTTATAAAAAATATTATTAGATTATATTTCATGTTCAAATTTCATATTGATGTAACTTCTCACCTTATCATTTTTACTCTTTTCTAGTTTAATTTCCATCAATGATTATTGTTGAGGCAATTGCCAAAACACTATATAAGAAAAAGTATTTTTGTAAATTGCTTCAAATAATTATACAAAGTGTCGAATAGTCCAAGTTTAAATAAATAATTACAAGATTACCACCTATTAAAATAATAATATTAATATGATAATATCAATAACAACCACCTCCCCACCCCTACCTGCCCGACCATCGGCCACTGTCCGGCCACCGCTGGTGACGGTGATTTTTTCGACGACCACCCGCCGAAAAAGTTTATTGCAAAATTTTCTTTTTTACCCAAAAAACATAAACTACAAGTTTCCACAATAAAATAAGAAATTTTTGTATATGTAAAAAAAATTTACTTTTCCAGACATAAAATAAGAAATTTTCTTACCGTTTCGAACATAAAGTAAGAAATTTTCTTAAGAATTTCACTATAAAGTAAGAAGATTTCTTACTTTAGGACATAAAGTAAAAAAAAACTCTTACATTTTCGGACATAAAGTAAGAATTTTCTTATCTTTTCGAACATAAAGTAAGAGTTTTTTTTTCCTTTTCGGACATAAAGTTAATAAACCTTATTACCTTTACGAACATAAAGTAAGAAATCTCACTACAGAGTAAAAAAAAATCTTACTTTTTCGGACATAAGTAAGAATCTTTCTTGCTTTTTGTGACATAAAGTAAGAAATTATCTCATCTTTTTGGACATAAAGTAATAAATTTCAATATAAAGCAAGAAGTTTTCTTACCTTTTCGGACATAAAGTAAAAATTCTTAAGGCAAAGACTTGCGTTAGGTCAGATTGACGGGTCATGACCCGTTAGGCCATCTGACCCGATACTCTAATGTATTGGGTTTTGAACTATGATGTATTGGTTTTTGTATTCAAAAGTATTGGTTTTTCATAAATATCTTACCCGTGTTATGATGTATTGGTTTTTGTATTAGTATTATGATGTATTGGCTTTTTCTATAATGTATTGGTTTTTGCACTATAATGTAGTGGTATGAAGTTTTGGCCTAACGGATGATCCGTTAGTTCGGCCTCACAAGAGTCTTGCCCAATTCTTAATATAAAGTAAAAAATTATCTATTATTGTATTAAGTAACACATAACAATAATTTGCTACCGTAAGATTTTTTTCCTTTTTTGGAAAAAAGGGTAACATATGTATATATATATAAGAGGTATGGAAAGAGAAAAACACCACATAAAATTAGATTCTTTTTATAGGAGAGAAAAAAAATACCACGCAGGATTAGTTTCTTTTTATAATTATATAAGAACTTTCTTACCCTAATTAATATTAATAATAAATTAGTTTCTTTCTTTAATTATGTAGTAATATTTAATATATATATATATATATATATATATATATATATATATATATATATATATATATATATATAATCACTTATATGTTATTTTGGTTTTTATTGTGAGTTTTTTGTTATTCTTTTATTTCTGTATTGTTAGTTCAACAATATCAAATTTGTCACTTTTCCTAAAAATAATTTGGCAACTTTTCAAAATTATATTATAAAAAAATGCACAAAATAATACAATTTAATATTTGTTTATTAGCTATCATCATGTTATTTATAAATATTAATATGATTCGATAATTTTGTATTTGAGTTCATCTCATAATGTTTAATCTTAATAATGATTTAGTTTCTTTCATTAATCAAAAAGCCACATCAGATGAGTCACCTAGGATTAGTTTCTTTTTTTAGTTATATATAAATTTTCTTAACATAGATAGAATAGGTACCATAATTAATATTAAAAATAATAAGATCACTTGAGAATATATATATATATATATATATATAAACATAATCACTTATATGTTATTTTGGTTTTTATTGTGAGTTTTTTGTCATTTTGTTTTCAGTTTTTTGGTTGTTGATGTTTTAATGTGAGTCCAACAATATCAAATTTATCATTTTTTTCCCAAAATAGTTTGGCAACTTTTTAAAACTAAATTATACAAAAATGTGCAAAATAATATAATTTTAATATTTATTTTGTTGGTTATCAACATGTTGTTTATCAAATATTATTACGATCAATACTTATTTATTTGAATTGATCTCATGATGTTCGATATTAATGATGATTTAGTTTCTTCCTTTAATCAAAAAGCCACATAAGATTAGTTTAGTTTTTTTAATTATGTAGGACTCTAACTACGAAAATCAAAATGAAAAATTAGGTTCAGTTTAAATATTGAATAATAAAAGAACTACAAATTCACAAAAACCAAAAAAAAGAGAGATTGAGGTACCCTTTATTTTATGTAGTAAATGACTCACATAAAAACTTATAGTTGATCGATATAAGATGATTGGGTCTTCAAAATTGTGGTACGTCAATACCCATCAAAAAAAATTGAAGCGAGATGTATAGTAGGACTACTGATGCAGTGTTACACGGTTAAACATATGGCTCAAGTGCTAGTACTCACGTTGTCCTGCCTGCAAAATTTATTGTCTGTGCTCGATTCATAATTCATAATTACCATGATGTTATGACAATTTGTCGGTGGGCAGGTTATCCTGATTTGTTTATTACATTCACGTGCAATTCTAAATAGTTGGAGATTGTTCGCTTTGTTGATAAAAGGAATCTAAACCAATGGATCGACCTAATATAATTTCAAGAATATTCAAAACCAAGTTGAACGTTTTGATGAGAGATTTACGTGATAACAAAATTTTTGGATAAATTATTTCAGGTGAGTATAAAGAAATCTTATGTTTTCATATTATTCAATATAAGAAAAATAAATTATTAATATTTTCTATTTTTTAGTTTGTCATTAATTTATATTTCATGATTTTGTTTTTTGTTATTTACATCATGGAGTTCCAAAAGAAAGATCTTCCTCTTGCGCACATACTTTTTTCTATCAAAGTAAGACAAATGCCCAAATGCTGGTGCTATTGATCGAATCATTTCAGCTAAAATTACTGATGAAAAAGAAGATTCAAGATATAATTTTGCTTTATCGAATTTGATGATTCATGGACAATGTGGTCATTTACAAAAATCATCTCCTTGCATCGTTGCTGAAAATCGTGCAAAATATTTTACAAAAAAGTTTGTAGATACTACTACTATCGATAACGATGATTACCTAGTATATAGATGTAGAAATACTGCAAAAACTATTACAAATAATGGTGTTCAACTAGAACAGTTGGTCGTTATATATAATCTTTATCTATTATTGAAGTATGGAACTCAATTGAATATTGAATGGTGTAACCAATCCAGATCTATAAAGTATTTGTTCAAATATGTCAACAAAGGCAATGATAGGATCATTGCAACATTCTATCAGAACAAAGATGGGGTTGCAGTGGAAAAAAAGATTGATGAGATCAACATGCATTATGATTTACATTACATTTCTCCATGTGAAGAGACATGGAGAATATTAGGTTATGAAATCCAATATAAAACTCCACCTGTCATGTGTTTGAGTTTTCATCTTCCACGAGAGCATAATGTAATGTATTATATAATGATAATGATCAGTTGGACGATATAATGAAACGCATGGGATCCTTCCTTTATTCAAATGGAAAGAACAGAGATAGAATCAGACCTAATATAGCAACGTACAACTGACCATGACTGAAAACTGACTTCTTCAGGAAAAGTCTAACGTGAGAGAGAGATTGTCCTTGAATTTTATTGATCATTATAGCATATGACACAATCAGAGGAAGTTGAAGTCGCTGGAACTTGAAAGACAACCTCGGATTAGATAGTGTGATAGTCATTCTAGAGATGAACACCAATTCACCCGCATCTTTCCTTGGTAAATATTAACCTATACAATATGAATCGTCAAGTTTTGTAACAACCAACATTACACAACACGAGGGAATAATCGATATTTCTCAACAAAATGAGTGGAATTCTAATTTCTAGTTTTAGCTCATTGTTCGGCAATCCATAACATTTAATGGTGTTTAGAAACTCTGGTGAGTGGACATCCTACAATATCTGAATGTTAAAATTGGATTTGCATTCATTATCAAAGCTAAGATATACTTTAAATTCTCCATCATTTTATGACATCGTATATTTATTAACCAAATCGATGACATCAAGTGTTGGGGAAAGAATAGCACGACCCTCCAAATAAGAGAAGCATTCATTAGTTTTTCCAAATTGTGGATACGTGATCTCCACAATTAACGGAACATGGTCACCATCATCTTTCAATAATAGATAATCTGGATTTCAATTTGAACGATACCATCATTCAACTATTACACCTCCTATACTATTTATCGAATTGAAAAATTTCTTTAACTTGACACAATCGGGATCTGAATTGTGATTTTGCAGCACCACATTCTTGGTCTACTTCAAAACTATGTAATAAGTTTATAAATGCGATATTTGATCACCATGTGAACTATGTCTGGTCTAGTGCCTTTTGGAACAACTGTCAAATTCTGATAAAAATCTACACCAAGAATTATTATTTTATTACCAAATGAAAGCGGTCTATTAGAATTATTTTGCGATCTCATCACGTCTTTCTATTTTTTGTCAGAGTTTCAAAATAATGGCTATGCATCATTGGAGCTTCATCCTAAATAATGACATGCGCATCGACCATTAATTTTGCAAGTGAAGTACCAGTAAATACTGAAATCTTGGTGGATATTAAAAGGAACCCTAAATCTAGAATGTCTATTTCTTCCTTTCGAAAGAAGAAGAGAAGCTATTCCTCTAGATATTACATTAAGAATAAATACACTAATAGATTCAATAGTTGTAGAAAACATTATTTGTATCCATAGATGAGAAATACACCACCCTTGGTTAAATGAATTGCATCCATTACTTTATCAATTTTGGCAGAATATTGTAAATTCGTACTAATGAAAACAAATCTAGTTTCTTAGGTGTCCATTATTTTTTTTGTTTGAGTACTGAAAAAGTTTTTAGGAAACTCAACATAAGGCAAATCCGTGCTTCCAGATTTCTTTTATTTGTCGCGAACCAACCTAAAACATGTTGTGGTATTTTTGACTTGCGTTTCACTGCGCTCAACTGATCATTAACATTATACAATACATTATGCTCTTATGGAAGATGAAGACTCAAACACATGATAGGTGGGGTTTTATATTGAATTTTATAAACTAATATTCTCCACGTCGCTTCGCATGGAGAAAGATCTCATCAATCTTTTTATCCTCTGCATCCCCAAATTTGTTATAATAGAATATTATAGTGAACCTATAGTTACATTTGTTGACATATTTGAATAAATACTTGATAGATTTAAACTGGTTACACTATGTAACATTTAAATGAGCTACATAATTCAGTAATAGATAAAAATTATGTGAAACGACCCTCTGGAGAACCGCTAATAAATGTCTTAGGTAAGACAACATGAGTACCAACACTTGAGCCATCTGTTTTACCTCATAACACTACATAAATAATCCCACTGTACATCTCACTTCATAATTTTTTGATGAGTTCTGACGTACCACAATATTGAAGATTCAATAATCGTATATGCATTGATTATGAATTATTGTGTGAGTCATCGACTATATAGAATAGTGAGTACCTCTGTCTCTCTTTCATGCAATCAGTGAGAAAAGAACTCCATCTGGCTCATATATTGTTTAACCTTGCCTTTAGGTTTTCGATGTTCAGAAAAATATGTCTTCCCTGTAGTTGTCTTCACCACATGGAAATAGTAATGGATAGTGTAGAGCAACGTGCGAAGGATGCAACTCGTTGATACGTTTCAAATTACCAGATCTCTTTTCTACTGCAATTCTCTTGTTACCACTTTGTGGATCAATATCAACAATAACTAATAAACAAAACTTGTCCACTTCTAGAAGATTGCGCGTCCTTCCATCCTCACCTCTTCTCCCAAGTAGACACAATTTCACTTCTGCAACACCATCATCTCCAAAAACACTTGTTTGTTCATTCTAAATGAATTAACCAGATTATTTTCACTATTCGGTATGAATTGTAGGTCTCTTATAAATTTGGTATGAAGAGAAATTTTTGCATTATTACTTCTGCATAGTGAGCAAATAATAGTATAAGTATACGAAATAAAATATAAATATTCTAATGAACTTAAAATGATTAGTATGTAAAACTTAAATGCATACCTAACAGGATTATCTAGGTTTTAGTTTCGATAGAAATTAAGTATGTTATGAATACTTTCAAGATTACCATCATTAGGAACATTTACGTTTAGAGGCGACTTTTCCTTCTTGGTTTTGGAATTTGTTGATCTTTTTACGAATCTATTATAGTTGATGTCACAGTGTTCATTCCACTTGATGCTGGTTTCGCACTTGTATTGATTTGCATGATTACTGAGATAGTTACAAAAACATTATTTTATGAAATCGATTCAAATTAAAAGTATTAAATCGTAATAATATTTGATAAATAACATGTTGATTGCCAATAAAACAAATACTACATTGTATTGCACTGTACAATTTTGCATATTTTAATTAAAAAAGTGGTCAAACTATTTTTGAAAAAAAGTGACAAATTTTATAGTGTTGGACTCACAATGAAAACCAAAATAACATGTATATATACATACACACACACACACACACACACACACATATATATATATATATATATATATATATTCAAATGACATTATTATTTTTTTAATATTAATTAGGTCATCCATCCTAATTATGTTAAGAAAATTCCTATATAATTAAAAAAAAACTAAATCATCATTAATATTAAACATTATCTATGATATCAATTCAAATAAAAATATATTGAATCGTAATAATATTTGATAGATAACATGTTGATAGGCAGTAAAATAAATACTAAATTATGTTTTCATTTTTATATAATTAATTTAAAAAAGTTGTCAAATTACTTTTGAGAAAAAGTGACAAATTTGATATTATTGGACTCACAATAAAAGAATAACAAAAAACATAAAATAAAATAACAAAAATCTCACAATAAAAACCAAAATAACATAAAAGTGATTATATATATATATGATCTTTTTATTTTTAATATTAATTAGGGTATCTATCCTAATTATATTAAATAAATTCCTATATTATTAAAAAATAATAATAATAATCCTACGTGACTTTAGTTCTCTCTTATATTATTTTTTATTTTATTAATTTCACTGTCCAGCATGGATTGTAGGTCTGTTAATATTCTGTGTGAAAATAATTTTTTTCCCCGTACAATGAGCAAATGATAGTATAAGTATTAAATAAATATAAATATTACAATGATGTTGAATGGATTAGTATGTAAAATATAAATTTATACCTGGTAGAATAAATTTTATTTTGAACTTCAATCGAAATTAAGTATGACATGAATGCTTTCAAAGTTATTGTGTTTAGCAAAACTTGCTTTCAGAGGTGGACTTCCCTCCCCCCCCTCCCACCACCACCCTTTTTTTTTATTAGTTTATCTTTTTCCAAATCTATTGTAATTGATAAAACAATGTTCATTCCACTTAGTATTGAGTTTGTACTTGTATTGTTTTACGCGGTTTCAGAGATAATAGCAAAATACATTAGTTTATGAGATAAATTCAAATAAAAAAGTCGAATCGTAATAATATTTTATAAACAACATGTTGATAGACAATAAAAATAATATCAAGTTATATTGTATTGTGCAATTCTGTATAATTTAATTAAATAATCAAATTATTTTTGAGAAAAAAAGACAAACTCGTAATGAGAAAAAAATAACAAAAACCCTAAAAATACTCAAAATAAAAATTAAAATAACATATAAGTGATTTTATATATAAAAAAATATTAATTATTTTTTTAATGTTAATTAGAGTGTCTATCCTAATTATGTTAAAAAGATTTCTACATAATTAAAAGAGGAAACTAATCTCATGTGGCTTTTTAATTACAAAAAGCCAACTCAATCATCATTAATATTAATTAATGTATATATCATAATTATGTTAAGGAATTCCTACATAACTAAAAAAAGAAAATAAAATAATATTTATAAACATGTTGATAGCCAATAAAAATAATATCAAATTATATTGTATTGTGCATTTTTGTATAACTTGATTAAATAAAGTGATCAAATTATATTTGAGAAAAAATGACAAACTTGAAATTGTTGGACTCGAAATGAATGAAAAAAACTCAAAATAAAAGTCAAAATAACATACAAGTGATTATATATATATATATATATATATATATATATATGTGTGTGTGTGTGTGTGTGTGTGTGTGTGTGTATAATATTAATTAGAGTAAATATTCTAATTATGTTAGGAAGATCCTACATAATTAAAAGATGAAACTAATCCTAGATGATTTTTTAATTAACAAAAGAAATCAAATCATAATTAATATTCACTAGTACAAAAAAATACATTCTAGAACAGACGATCTAGAGCGGATTTTTCGGTTACGTTCTAGAATATCTGTCCGGTGGCATTTTCGTAATTAAAATCATAATCCTAGAATGGATTTTAAAATGTTCGTTCTGAAACTTTTGAGTCTGACAACATTTAGAAGGTACTTTAAAATATACGTTCTAGTATGTGTCATATCTAGAATGTATAAATAATAATACCTTCTGGTAAATTAAACATCCCAGAACGTATTAATATTTATACGTTCTAGGTATTAAACACTTAAAAAATTAAATAATTGAACCAGTTTTATCGGCCACACAAAACACAAACATTATCCCTTTCTCTCTCCTGCTTCATCTAATTTTTTGAAATCCTCCAAAAATTCTGCCTGGGTCTTCGTCGCCGCCGATTGGCAGCCAGAAAATCGAAGCCTCAACCTTCGGTGGTCTCAAACTCCCATCCTCACTACTAATTTTGAAAACCCAGCCTCAATTCTCAGCAGGCAACGTTTTCCCCAAAATTTGGTCGTCGATCCCCTTTTGAGGAAAAATGGCGGAGCTCCGTCCGGCGTCCCTCCGGTTGAATTCAACCCTCCCAGACCAACTCCTCATGATGTTGGAGCTCCTACAACTATCAATTTCAAGAATTGTGTCCCAATTTCTTCCAGTTCAAAATACGATGGTTAAGATCCCCTTCTTAAGGAAAAAGGTGTTCTCCAGGCTGGCGCCCTTCCGGCTTATTCCAAAGCGCACAATATATCCCTAAAACAAGTCGAGAGTAACCCAGTTGTCAATTTCAAGAATTTCGGCTCAATTGTCGCCAATTCAAAATTTTCTAGTGCCGCCCCCTTTTCACCTGTTCTTAGAGAAAACGAACGAAACGCTGCGTTTCCTGCTGAAATAGATCGGCCGCAAATTCCTCTCCTCCTTCTCGATGGCAGCGGCTCCAATGCTTGGTGGTTGGGCATTTCTCCAATGCTGTCGTCACACAGCGACGAAAGTAATTTGGCGATAAGAACATCCGCTGCGCCTTCTTCGAATCCTCCACATAATCGGCTTCAGCGGCTTAGGGGACTAAGGCGGAGGTTCCATACTTGGTGTGCGAACTGGTCAGCGTCCAAGGCATCGTCGACTCTCTTACCTTCATCCATTGGAAGCGCCATCAAGTAACTTCTCCCCTTTATTCTTCTACGCCTTTCTAGCTTCCATTTGTTCTTAGTTTACAATTCCTTATTAGATCGTTAAATTAAAACGCTGTGATACAATTTCTTTTTATTGTATGGATGGAGAACAAAAATGCGATTTCTAGTTAGACTATTAGTATAGATTGGCAACATTTAAACTGGATAACCGAACCCGATCCGTTAACTAGTGATGTGTATGGATGTTGTTGCACTTCTGGACTCATTTCTAATTAGTTTGTTGTAGGCTCTTAAAGTTGTGGCGCACAATTATCCAAATTTTATGGTTTTATGCTGGGAACAAATTTCTTCCATCATTTTAGGAGTTTTTAGCTCATTTTCAGATGTTCCTGTGAGATTTAAGAGGGGTGATGTTGAACACACTGTTGCCCCAATAAAGGAGAGAATCACAACATCTGCGATCAAGGTGAAGTCTCTATAATTTGTGCATCGGCATTTTTTTAAACCTTAATATTCACTTTGTGGAGTCACTGTGAATATAGCATTCGATTTGGGTCGTTGAACAACTTCGCAACATTGTGCATCATTTCTACATATCCACCAACTATGTGATTTAATCCTTTTCCATTCTTTAATCTTTTATAAAGTTAGCTGCTAGATGAGAAATATAGAGTTTTGCTATTAGAAATACGAGTGATTATGGATTTTGTGATACTCTTTCTGCATTGATTTTTGTATGTTCTTACTATTTTGTCCCAGAAACTAATGACTAGCTGGTCTAATATCGTATGGTGGTTCTTTTTGCAGGTATTTGTGCCTTGCTTCCGTTACCTGGTGGTGATCTTTTGACAGGTGGAATTGACTTGAAAAATCGCCGGTGGGATCATTGCAGGTAATCATTTGTGCTTCATTTTGGTTTTCATGTTTATTTATTATTATTTTTGTTGTGTGTGTGTTTACTTCCGTTCATTATTTTGCTTTTATAAATGTTCTCACTTGTGTATGCAGCCTGATCGGAGCTATTGTGTATGTGGGCCATCTATAAAAGGCATCACAAACGATGACTTTTATTTTATGAGGCAAAATCTAGCCTTGGGGTGAAAGTTATGCAGGTATATCCTATTTCTAGTCTAGTCTCTGATATTCGTTTCTTTGTTGTACATTGTGGGTTGCAGTTAGTGTTTAGAATTTTGGAATATAGATGCTTTGTTTAGGGCAGTTACATTTTATTAGCCCACTGTTATGGATAACCAAGTTTTTACCGAGAATCATGCAAAATGGTTGATGATAATAATAATAATAATAATAATAATAATAATAATAATAATAATAATAATAATAATAATAATAATAATAATAATAATAATAATAAAGTTGGTTGGGGAAAATAGAAGAGGAAGATGTATGTTTCTATCTATGGATCTTACAAAAATGCCAGAACCATCCCTTGAGTTGAGGTTGATCACTTGCAAATAGTCTTCAATTTATGTACAATAGGCTGCGACTCTAAGAGCTTTTTTCTTATCTCTTCTCGAGAAACAAGCACTTATGCTACACTCTATTTGTGCTGGCAAAAGAAACAAGCGGTTTCAGTCCGGACTTAACAAAGCAGAGGTGGTCATATAAGGTTTATGCCATGCATAAAAAAATAAGAAAAATAATAATGAGTGTATTATTCTTTTTGGACTGACATTTTATATGCTCTGCACACATGGATAGGTTGGTGTGAAAGGCGAATCGCTAAACCTTAACACTAAGACAGGTGGTTCTTCAGTCCAATGGGTTGGTAGGCCCCTCTTGTCAAAACAACAACCCCTAACTTGGTACAAGGTGCTCTCATTAGCTTTTCATCGACCTAACTGCAAGAAAAACATTAATTTAACGGAAGTAAGTACCTAAAATAAAAAAGAAGTTCGCCAAAGCGGTTCATTTTTAACAATTTATTTGTGATATTTTTATCAGACGACATTCGATGTGCCAGCTGGAAACGATCTGATAGCGCTAGATATGTGGAGCATGGGAAAAGGCGAGATATGGTTAAATGGTAAAAGCATAGGCAGACACTAGCCGGGTAATCTAGCGAAAGGCAGCTGTGGTGAGTGTAATTATGCGGGCGAGTTTGGCGAGTCGAAATGCCTAAGTGGTTGCGTTCAAACTTCTCATAGATGGTAATTAAGACTTATTTTCTGGATGTTAGCYTAATTATATTTACAAGGTGTTTATGATATAAAAACTTGTGAATATCTTAGGTATCATGTCCCACGTACGAGCTCACCGATTCCTTCGTCCCCAATGCCCCAGCATTCCACTACACAGGTAAGGCAAAGACTTCATTAGACAGCCAGCAAGTGTTTTTAGTAGATGTAATTTTGTTTCAAATATGTGATCATTTTTTTAATTATATAGTTATTTGTTTTTCTGTTATAAGATTTCAATTACTAATTTGTTCTTGGATATGTGGCATGATATTTTTGAATATATTAAATTATTTTAATAACTATAATGTACAAATTATATATTATTTTGTTAGATTTAAAAACCGTTGAAACGGAGACAAAACCATCCATTAGACAGCCAGCAAGTGTTTTTAGTAGATGTAATTTTGTTTCAAATATGTGATCATTTTTTTAATTATATAGTTATTTGTTTTTCTGTTATAAGATTTCAATTACTAATTTGTTCTTGGATATGTGGCATGATATTTTTGAATATATTAAATTATTTTAATAACTATAATGTACAAATTATATATTATTTTGTTAGATTTAAAAACCGTTGAAACGGAGACAAAACCATCTCATCTGCGGGGTAACCCAATAATTAAAAACAATAACAAAAACTAAGAATTAATAT
>BMAC01000556.1:708191-722963 GCA_014905375.1 Phtheirospermum japonicum
GATGGTTTTGTCTCCGTTTCAACGGTTTTTAAATCTAACAAAATAATATATAATTTGTACATTATAGTTATTAAAATAATTTAATATATTCAAAAATATCATGCCACATATCCAAGAACAAATTAGTAATTGAAATCTTATAACAGAAAAACAAATAACTATATAATTAAAAAAATGATCACATATTTGAAACAAAATTACATCTACTAAAAACACTTGCTGGCTGTCTAATGCTCTCTCTCTCTCTCTCTCTCTCTCTCTATATATATATATATATATATATATATAGAGAGAGAGAGAGAGAGAGAGAGAGAGTATATATATATAGTAGAGAGAGAGAGAGAGAGAGAGAGAGAGAGAGACATTAGACAGCCAGCAAGTGTTTTTAGTAGATGTAATTTTGTTTCAAATATGTGATCATTTTTTTAATTATATAGTTATTTGTTTTTCTGTTATAAGATTTCAATTACTAATTTGTTCTTGGATATGTGGCATGATATTTTTTTGAATATATTAAATTATTTTAATAACTATAATGTACAAATTATATATTATTTTGTTAGATTTAAAAACCGTTGAAACGGAGACAAAACCAATCTCATCTGCGGGGTAACCCAATAATTAAAAAATAAAACAAAAAACTAGAATTAATTATTAAAAAATACAAGAAATGTAATTATTATTATAACTCCACATTTTAAAATTTGCATTTAAATATTCCAACATAGGTAAAACTATGAAGAAATAAAAAGGACTTTTAATTACCTTTTCTCGCGTAAGAATTTTACCATGTTCGCAAGCCATTCTTGAAAAAAGAATGGACTAGTATTTAATTGTCAAGAGATGGGGACTTTTTTTTTAAGAGTATTTAATTATATATATTATTATATTAGCACATGAAATTCCAATATTCTTGTCAAGAAAAGTCATTTAGTTGTTTTAAAGTTATAGTACAAATTTGCACGTGTAAAGATTGGGATATAAATGTAAAAATACAAAAAGAAAAAAAAAAGATAATTTAGTAACTACTCCAAAATATATTATACATTAACTTTAATTAAAATATAAATTAGTACTAATCTTTATAATTAAATTATTTTGATGTATTATGAATGATAGCTGGCCCTAGATTAGGGGTGAGTATTCGGTTGGTTCGGCCGAAAACCGGAGTGAACCGAAAAAATCGAAATCGAATTTTGCATAAAACCTCAAATCGAATCGAATTGAAATTAGGTCTAAAACTGAATCGAAAAAAAAATCGAAATATTTATAAAATTGCAAACCAAACTAAACCGAAAATATGCTCAAAATCGAATTAACCGGAACGAACTGAACTGAATTAATAAAAAGAAATAACAATAAGTAATATTAAAAAAAATATTATTTTTTAATTATATTTCGATTAAAATCGAAGAGAACCGGAATTTATTTGCAAAACCGAACCGAATCGAAATAATCGATTTTTTTATTTTCTCAAACCAAAAATCGAATCGAATTTTTATAAAACAGAACTGAACCGAGAATTTTGATTTTTCAATTTTTTGCTCATCCCTGACTCCCATTTACATTAATTTATCAATATATAAAATTATTTTTTAATACGTTAAAAAGGAAAACATGCAACGTGCTTATGATTCACGCCAAATTCCCTTGTGAGATGTCAAAACCTAGACACCACTTCGTCATTTTCCAAGTTATCAAATTACAACTATGAGCTGATTTGCAAACTCAATAAAGGATACGAAATACGCACCACTAATTAAAAGTGTGGAATTCAACCTTTTATTTTCCCAATCTTTTTTCTTTTCTATCTTTAGTCTATTATGTCAATATAGTTTGTCCACCTCATTGTATTTAGTTTGTTTACATTTATTGTATTTATCTACAGTGATGTAGTTAGTTTATATTTATTATATTTGGTTTGTTTACATTCATTGTATAGTCTGTAACTATATATACTTGTGAATAATGAATGGTACAATTATCTTTTCAATCAATCTTCTATATGGTATCCCGAGCTATAAGGCCTATGCCTCTCAAATCTAATTTATCTAGCATAACTCAGTCATTGCTTCCACCGAAAATAATACGTTCGGTGCTACCGCCAGTGCCTCTTCTCCCGCCCTTGTGGCTATTAACCCAGTTGTGCAAGCCCCTCTCGAGCTCCCATCCACGAATTACAATGCGTGGAGCTTCCAATTTCGAGTACTTCTCACCGGCTACGGCCTTTTTGATTCTTGATGGATCCAATTTATGCCCTCCTACCGCCGACGATACCCCCACCGTGATTGACGCTCGCGACTATGGACCCGCCAGGATCGATTGATCCTCTGCGCCATTATTGGTGCCCTTGAGCCCACGGTCATCCCTATCATTGCGTCTTCTCGCACCTCTGCGAGCATGGCGCATCCTCTGGAATACCTACACCAAACCCGCTCGTGGTCGCATCACTTCACAATCTGGTGAAAGGATCTTAGAGTATTACTGTTTTTATGATGGGCATCAAATCCATTGTTGATTAACTTGCCTTGATGAACGTTGCCACTGATCCGGAGGACCTTGTGATCAATATTCTCAATGGGTTGAATGACTCTTATCGTGAAATTGCCAACGCAATTCACGCCCGTGAAAGTTTTATTTCCTTTGATGAGTTTCAAGAAAAACTTTTAATTATGAAGCTAACCTTGCAACAAAGTCTCATCCATCTCTATTGGCCCCAGTGACCACTTTCTCGACCAAAAACTCCTCCAGCTAGCAGCGCCCCTCATATCAGCAGGCTTCCCCGCGTAACTTCTCTAATCAAATGCCATGGAACAACAACAACTCGCAGAACTTTGGTAGCCACAGCTACTCTCAACACTCCGGTGGTCATGGTCGTGGCTATCAAGGAAAGTGTCAATTATGTAACAAAATGGGCCACAAAGCACAACAATGTCCCTCCTTCCGCAACGACCCGCTCATCTCCAGCACTCCCCAACAACAGCCGGCGTACTTGCCACAACAGCCGGCATACGCACCTTTGGCCAACCTGATTCTGCTTCCCCCACACCCTCTGAGTGGCTCTTGGACTTGGGGGCGTCGCATCACATTACAACCGACCTTTCCAATATCTCTATGCATTCACTTATAAGGGATCGGATGATGTCTTCATTGGTAACGGTATTGATTTTTCCATCTCGCATACTGGACACCTCGCTATTGATTCTTTTGGCTTACAACTATCTAATGCTTTATGTGTACCCAATATAGCCCGAAATCTCTTTTCTGTATCTCAAATTTGTTTACTGAATAACGTTGATGTGGTATTCTCTAATTCTGATTTTCAGGTGAAAGATCAGCAAACACGGGCCACAATTCTCCGTGGACCACATAGGGACGTCGTGTAACACTGGCCGGTTACTTCAAGTGTCTCCTCCGCCCTCACGACTACAAAGTCTTCTCTTCTTTTATGGCATATGCGTCTAGATCACCCTTCCGCTAAAGTATTAGGTCATTTAACTACGTCTGGGTCAATTTCAATTTTATCGAGTTAATTAGCAAGTTTTTCTTACAATTCTTGTCATATTAATAAAAGTCATAAACTTCCATTTGCTGATTCATCTCTTACATCTTCTGCTCCCCTTGATTTGTCATTCTCTGATATTTGGACTTCGCCCGTTACTTCTACGGATGGACTTAAATACTATGTCATATTCGTGGATCACTTACTCGATATATTTGGTTTTACTCCATTTCTCATAAATTTGACGTCTAATCGACCTTTGTTAACTTTAGAAATCTTGTAGTAAATCACTTTAAGAAAAATATCATCACTCTCTAAACCGACAATGGGGGCGAATTATTGCCCTCTGTCATTTTCTTACAACTCATGGAATTACTCACTTAACCACTCCTCCTCACACCCCGGAACACGATAATTTTGCAGAGCGTCGCCATCGTCATATAGTTGAAACTGGCCTAACCTTACTTCATCAAGCCTCCACACCTCTTTCCTTTTGGCCATTTGCATTTTCTACGGCTACCTATCTCATTAACCGTCTTTCCAAAGCAAATCTTAATTTACAGTCATCCTTCGAGAAACTATTTCACCGTTCTCCCAATCTCACCCGTCCTTGTGTATTCGGCTGTCTTTATTATCCTTGGCTTTGGCCGTATACGTCTCATAAGCTCGAATCTCTCTCAACTCTGTGTGTTTTCTTGGGATACTCGCTCACCCAAAGTGCTTATCTGTGTTATGAGCCAGTTTCCCACCGCACCTTTACATCTCGACATGTCCATTTCGTCGAAAACATCTTTCCTCTTGCCAACTCCATCTCATAATTGCTCGTATCCCCTTCGTCTTCTGTTCCTACTGTGGCCTACACGGACATTCCACTTCCTCCTGTCTTCACAGCACTTGTAGCATCGCCAAGTGGTCCATCTACCATGCCATCACCGTTGGCGTCCCCTTGTTGTCCTTCACCGCCTGCGCCAGTGCCACTTGCATCTCCCCCACGTAATAATCACCCAATGAGAACTTGTGGCAAAAATCACATTACAAAGCCAAACCTAGAGTATGGATTGACCGTTTCTTCTTCGACTTCAGACCTCAGGCCGGTTACGGTCCGCCAAGCCTTAGCTGATCCCCACTAGCGAGCGGTAATGGAATCTGAATTCGATGCTTTACTACATAACGGGACTTGGGGTTTAGTTCCAGCACATGCTTCTTAGAATGTTGTTGGGTGTAAATGGGCCTTTCGTACCAAAGGGAAACCTGATGGCTCGGTCAATAAGTTCAAGGCTCGTCTTATTGCTAAAGGCTTCTATCAGCTGCCTGGTATTAATTTCTTTGACAACTACAGTCCTGTTATCAAACCAGTCACCATTCGACTTATTCTTAGTTTAGCCATTTCTCGGGGTTGGGCTCTCCAGCAACTTGATGTGAATAACTCTTTCCTCCATGTTACTCTTAATGAGGAAGTGTTTATGATACAACCTCCAGGTTTTGTTGACTCTAATTATCCATCACATGTCTATCAGCTTCGAAAAGCTCTTTATGGTCTTAAGCAAGCCTACCCCCCGTGCATGGTACAATGAACTTCGTTGCTTCCTTCTTGATATTGGTATTACTAATACTACTTTTGATTCTTCATTGTTTGTTTATAATCGGGATGGTGTTCTTGCGTATTTCTTATTTTATGTGGATGATTTGGTCCTTACCGGCAGTTATTCTACTTTTATATCTCATATTGTTTGATCTTTGGGCATTCGCTTCTCCGTTAAGGATTTGGGCCCCTTAACGTGTTTTCTGGGTGTTGAGATCTGTTCAACCGATTATGGTTGTTTTCTTTCTCGGCGTAAATATGTTGTTGATCTTCTTAACCGCCACAAGATGCTTGATTGTAAACCTGTGCAAACGCCACTCGCCACCACTGTCCCTCTCACGACCTCTGCTAGAACTCCCATGGCCAATGCTTCAATTTACCATCAGGTCCTTGGTGGTCTTCAGTATCTTCTTCTTACTCAACCTGATATTGCTTTTTGCAGTCAACAAGCTTTCTCACCAACTAAGCTTCATTGGATGGCTGTTAGGCGGATCCTGCGCTACCTCAATGGCACTCGTCACTTAGGGTTGTCTATTCATTTTAGCCCTTCTCTCTACATTGCTTCACTGATGCTGATTGGGCTGGGAATCCTGATGATCAGACTTCTACTGGTGCTTAAGTTCTCTTTCTTGGTCCGAATTCTATTTCATGGAGCTCTAAGAAGCAACGCAGTGGGTCCGCTCTCTTATAGATCTATTGCTTCAGCTGCTTTTGAGATACAGTGGGTCCGCTCTCTTCTACTGAACTTGGAATCGTGCTTCCATCTTCTCCTATTATTTACAGTGACAACAATGGTGCCACCTATCTTTGTGCTTATCCGGTTTTCCACTCGCGTATGAAGCACATCCCCATCGATTATCACTTTGTGCGRRAACTTGTACAAGMGGGTGCTRTTRGRGTTTCTTTTGTCTCCTCCGCTGATCAGCTCGCGGATGCTCTCACTAAGCCCCTTTCTCGTCATAGATTACGACAACTGGTCTTCAAGAGTGGAGTCTCTACCAACCCTCCACCTTGATGGGGCGTATTATGGCAATATAGTTAGTCTACATTCATTGTATTTAGTGTGTCTACATTCATTGTATTTAGCTACGGCAATGTAGTTAGTCTACATTCATTGTATTTGACTTATCTACATTCATTGTATTTAGCTAGTCTGTAACTATATATACTTGTGAATAATGAATGGAACAATTATCCCTTCAATCAATCTTCTATATGGTCATGGTAATGGAAATTTTATTATAATAATCCACTAATAAAATACAACTTGATTACAAGTTCGAATTGCCAACCACAATCACAATGTGAAGTTGTAGATCACTAATATCACAATATTGTAAAAGAACTGTAAATAATAAATGTTGAGGAATTTATTCTTGGCAATAATTCCTATTTTGTTATTTGCCTTTCTTGGGCACAAAGTAAGTGAGGAAACTAGATTTAGGACAATTTTATGTTTCCTAGTTTATGCACAAGACTTTAATTATTCCTAGATTGTGTTTAGGGTTTGTTTTTAGGATTTTACCAAGTTTAGGATTCTAGGTTGTCTATTTAAGACACAAGAACTCCTAATACTTGTGTACACTTTGACGCACGGATTTCTTGTGAAGGACGCACAACACAAGACGACGTTAGACGCAAAGAAGAAGAACACGAAGAAGAAAATTACTTGGAGCCAACGATCGTGATAAACAAGATCTTTGAAGTTGCGTGACCGACGGAGAAGATCTTGCCATTCCGGCAACAAGTATTTAGTATCAAGTTTCTTGATATTTAGTTTTCATATATTACTTTATATTTTGTATTGAACTTAAAGAGAAAGTAATATAGTTTTCGGGTTTGTACACCCAAGTTCACAAGTATTTACTTGTGAACTGAATTTGTTTAAGAGTGTTCTCATATTTTAATTTCTGCTGCATAAATTTAATTTACTCTAGTCGATGTTGTTAACTGATGTTGGTAACATTGATTAACAATATCGTGAATCTGAAAATTATTCTTATATCCATAGACCTTCTAATTTTACAATAAAGAAAAAAATACTTCCACGTCCTAATTACATAATGCACGTTGGGTTTCACAAGAATTAAGAAGTTCTACTGGAAAACAATTGTATTAAACTTCCCGCAATCCTCTTATTTAATGAACATGAATTGAAAAAAATAATATTGTCTAATGTAAATTGTAAACAAAAAATAAAAATAAAAAAAATACTTCCACGTTCTAATTACATAGTGCGCGTTGGCTTTCACGTGAATTAAGAAGTTCTACTGGAAAATAATTGTATTAAACTTCCAGCAATCCTCTTATTTAATGAGCATGAAAGGACAAAAAAAAATATATCAAATGTAAGGATATATTTGTCAAAATATGAAAAGTTAAATAAAAAAACGGACTAAAGATATATTTCATAGATAAAACTAATAAGTTAGTTGATAGTTGAAATTCAAACTCCAAATAACAAAATTATTCAAAAGTACGTATTTAAAGCAATAATGATTATGTTAGTTTTGGTAAAAGAGTTATAACATTGTAAATCAAATTATTGTTATTTCAATTATCAGTCTCGTTGAATATATTTATACGCTAATTTTTATTAATTAATTGTACAATAATTTTTAATGGCTTGTAGAGAGATTTATTCTTTATTTCTAATATGGACCAATTTATAAGGTCAAAATAAAAATAATAATATTAAATAAATAACAATTAAATAATATTGAAATAAGTTCAAATATTCAAGTAATAATTAAGAACGTGGTAAAAGAAAAGAAAATATTTTTAATAACTTAATGACATAATAATGTATTTTATTAAATAATATAAAATGAAAGGTTAAAATATTAATAAAACAAAAAACTCTACAAGTTTATTTGAAACGTTCGTAATAATAGCATATTAGATAAGCTTGAATCTCCAAATAAACATATTCAATTAAACAAGACTTATTTAAATATATGGTTCGAACTTTTCCGCACCTATTTTTATTTAAAGTTGTCAATTTTAAAAATTTCGCCCGCAAGAGTACGGGATCACTTGTAGGTGGGTAAGTTGACTCGTGTCGATCTCAAAGGAAAGCTAGATTCGGAAGTTCATTTTGTGTTTGTTTTCACGAATAAGAAAATAAAAATAAAACTAGTCTAAACACGCGGACGAGGAGGGGTTTTGTTTGAGAGTTGTAGGAACTAGAGATTAATTAAGCTAAGAGCAATAAATTAAATCTAAAGATTATTTAAATTATGAACTAATTAATTAAATCTAGAGATTATTTAAACTAAGAATTAATTATCTAAGATCTAAGATTAATTTAACTAAGAATTAATTAATTAAAAGGCTTTTAAAATGATTTTAAGAAAACTAGGATTCTAGACTTTGATTCGTCTTCACGATCGCTTGGGAAGACCCAATTGATGGTTCACAACGAATCTAGGCTCTAGACCCATTAGTTCTAGCTAACAATTATCATCAATCTCAACTTCACAATCTCAAAGCAATCACAAGAACGATTCGTCATGGAAGCAACAATTATTCTAAGAAAATTAATTAAACTAATCAAAAGCATGTAAGCTAAATTAAAGAACGAAGGAATAAATACTTACTAATTAAACGCGAAAGTTGCAGCGTTCCAAGCGAAGTCTTGAATCTAAACTACATATTCTAATCTAGAATCTAAAAATTTAAAACTAAGAAATTTAAAGAGTAACTAAAGAAATAGAAGGGCACTTGTTGGGGTTGTTAGTGTAAAAGATCAAGGCTAATAGCACTGCACCCCCATGCAATACCATGCACAGCAGCACACCTCAACTCCACTTCTATCCATTTGTTTGTCCTATTAGCTGGCTGGATGGCTCCGTTTATTTTCTGCCGTTTGTCATCTAGGGTTTAGCTCAGCCTATTATCTTTGTACACGTGTTTTTGTCTTTCCTAGGTTTATACATTCAGCCACCCTATATATAGAAAGGGTGAGCATTGTATTATAAAGCATTAATGCAGTTCATAATCGGTTCAAGCAATATGTTGCTTTTTAGCTTAATGATTTCAGCTTTTACAGCTTTGTTCAATGTGCATACTGCACAATTCCTTTCATGGTATCAGAGCTATTAAGCTCTAATCCGTATCCCTTTCTGCAATCTTTTATCTTTCCCTTTTATCTGAAACATGGCAGCAGAGTCACATGCTGCTGTTTCAAACACAGCCACACAAATCCAGCAACCAGTTTCTCTTCAATCCCAATTAGTTAGTGTAAAGTTGAATGAGTCAAACCATCTCATTTGGAAACAACAAGTTCTTGCAGCTATAAGAGGGTACGGATTGGAGCACTTCATCAATGGCTCTATTGAACCCCCAGATCTCCTTTTGCCAGGAACATCCCTTGAGTCTACTCACCCTAACCCTTCATATTTATTATGGAGTAGGCAAGATCAGCTTCTGGCCTCTTGGATCTTATCCTCCTTGTTTGAAAGCATCTTAGTGACTACTGTGGGCTTAACCACATCTCAAGAAATTTGGCAGTGCCTTGAGAAAACTTTTTCAAGCCAAAACGATACCAAGATCCTACAATACAGACTTCAACCTCAAACAATCAGAAAGGAGAACATGTCAATGAGAGAGTACCTGAATAAGATAAAGGGATGTTGTGACCTTCTTGGATCAGCAGGTGAAAGAGTTAGTGAAAGAGATCAACTCTTGTATATCCTCTCAGGCCTACCTCAAGACTACAATCCAGTTCTTGTGTCCCTTTCCACAAAAATACCACCTTGCACCTTAATGGAGGCCTACTCAGTCTTATTGAGCTTTGAAACTAGGATTGAAGGGATAGAAACTCACTACAGCAATAATGTGAATGAAAATGCATCCTTTTCTGTCAATTTCACCACACAAGGACAAGGAAATAGAGTCAACATAAGAGGTAGAGGCAGGAACAGTCCCTTCAATCAAGGCAACGGAGGTGGTAGAGGCAGAGGTAGCTTTAGAGGAAGAGGGAGAGGATATGATAACTCAAGACCAAGGTGTCAGATTTGTCACTACAACAATCATACTGCTGACAAGTGTTTCTATAGAACAGACCTCAATTTCACTCCAACCAACAGAAACAACAACAACAACAGCTCTTATGGATCAAGCTACTCTCAAGGCTCTACTGGGAATCACAATGTGAATGTTGCTAACACCACAAGCAGTGACTCACAATCCATAGCAGATTTCAGTTGGTATCCAGATTCTGGAGCTAGCATCCATGTCACATATGATCTTGGAAATCTCAACATTGCAGCTGATTACCATGGACCAGACAAGGTGTAGATTGGAAATGGCACAGGTTTGAATATTAATCATTATGGTAATTCCATTTTTCAATCCCTTGAAGCTCATTTTCCTCACTCATTAATACTTAAGAATCTGCTTCATGTCCCACACATAACAAAAAACTTAATCAGTGTGAGTCAGTTTGCTAGAGACAATCATGTTTTCTTTGAGTTTCATCCAAACATTTGTCTTGTGAAGGATCAGGGAACAGGAATGGTGCTACTCCAAGGGATTGTTAGGGATGGACTTTACAGCTTCAACCTAGTTAATTCCAAGTCAAGAACACAACATCTACCTGAGAGACTCTCTAATAAAGGCCATCTAGTTGTTAACTCTTTAGAGATTAAGAATAAGCCAAGTTTGAAACTCTGGCATTCTAGATTAGGCCATCCATCCTTTGATGTTGTTAAAAGAGKTCTCACTCATTGTAATATACKATTCTCTGTTAATGAAYATATCTCMTTATGTGTTCCATGTTTACAATCAAAGTTTCATAAGCTCCCTTTTCCTGATTCAGAATCCAATTATGAATTGTTTGACTTGATCCATACTGATTTATGGGGACCTGCACCCACAAGGTCCTTCAGTGGTTTCAATTACTATGTAAGCTTTATTGACCATGCCTCCAGATATACTTGGATATATTTACTCAAACACAAGTCTGATACTCATCAAGCCTTCATTCATCTTTACAAACTTATTGAGACTCAGTACAATAAGCACATCAAGGCTGTTCAAAGTGATGGTGGAGGAGAATTTATAGCTCTATCCAAATTTTTCCTTGATCATGGGATCAAACATAGAATGTCTTGCCCCTACACTCCTGAGCAAAATGGGCTTGATGAGAGAAAGCACAGACACATTGTGGAAGTTGGATTAGCCTTAATTGCAGCTTCTCATGTTCCTCAAAGACATTGGGACTCAGATTTTACTTCTGATGTTTACCTAATCAATAAAACTCCTTCCAAACACCTCAGCTACAAAAGTCCTCATGAAGTGCTTACCAAAACCAAGCCTGATCTCAACCACCTCAGAGTCTTTCGATGTAGGTGTTTTCCTTACATGAGGCCTTACAATTCCAACAAACTTCAGTTTAGAAGCATGGCTGGGACATTTATAGGTTATAGTAGCTCTCATAAGGGTTACAGAGTTCTTTTGCCCAATAATAAACTCCTCATTACCAGACATATTGTCTTTGATGAAAAAAATTTCCGTTTTAATAAAGAGAGCAACACTGGAAACAATTCAACCACCCTACCTACTTCTACTCCTCTCACCACATTACCATTACCACAAATCAATAAAAATACTCCCCTCTTGCCTTCAGATAATTTATTTGTACCTGAGCCTCATTCCCCTTCTGATCACACTGATCCAAATCCACAAAATACACCACAACCACCTCATTCACCCAGCCATACACACCATAACACTGGTTCTGATCAGACTCCACATCATCCTCTCATAATGAGCTTCAGAGTGGTAGAGTTTATGTGAATTTGCCTATCGATAGTATTCATGTACCTTCTGCTATTGCCAATGACACTAATGTGCAGGAACCAACAGTGAATGAACAAAGAGGACATCACATGACCACCAGGTCAAAATCTGGAATTCACAGGCCTAAAGTTTTCCAAGTTACTGGTTTTTTGCAGGAACCTAACAGCTTAAAGGAGGCTTTGAACAGTCCTGAATGGAAGTGTGCAATGCAGGAGGAGTTGGATGCCCTTTCAAAAAACCAGACATGGACTCTCAGCACCTTACCTCCTGACAAACAGCTTATAGATTGCAAATGGATCTATAAAGTCAAGAAAAATGCTGATGGAACCCTAAATAGATACAAGGCCAGATTAGTTGCCAAGGGCTACACACAAACACCAGGTTTTGATTTCACAGAAACCTTTAGTGCAGTTTCCAAGCCTTCTACCATCAGAGTTGTACTCTCCTTAGCCATTTCAAAATCATGGTGCATTAAACAGTTGGATGTAGCAAATGCCTTTCTAAATGGTGACTTGGAAACTGACTTGTATATGAGACAGCCACCAGGTTTTGAAATAGGAAATAGCAATAAAATGGTATGCAGGTTGAAGAAATCCTTGTGTGGGCTTAAACAAGCCTCCAGATCTTGGTCAACAAGCTGAACACAGTCCTTCATTCCATGGGCTTCATTGCTTCAAAGGCTGACAGTTTCCTGTTTTATAAACACACAGACACTTCAAGCATGATCATCATGTCTTATGTAGATGAGATCATTGTCACAGGTAGCCAGAAGGAGGAAGTGCAGAGTTTTATCCAACATCTTGGTAGTTTCTTCACACTCAAGGATATGGGAAACATACACTATTTCCTTAGAATAGAGTTCAAACACACCAAGGATAGTTTATTTCTGTCACAAGAAGGATACATCAGAGACCTACTTAAGAAGGCATACATGGATAAGGCAAAGGGAATTGCAACACCTATGATCACTAATGCCCCTCTTTCCAATATTGTAGGATATTCTATTCCTAATGCTTCTACCTACAGAAGCTTAGTTGGAGCCCTTCAATATGTGACAATCACCAGACCTGAATTGTCTTACAGTGTGAACAAAATCAGCCAATTCATGCAATCCCCACTTGACAYCCATTGGAAAGCTATGAAAAGAATTTTTAGATATTTAGCAGYGACCATCAATTATGGACTGAAGTTCAAGGCTTCACCATCCACTCAACTTGTAGCCTTCACTGATGCTGACTGGGCCAGTGACCCRGATGATAGGAGGTCCACTTCAGGTTTCTGCATCTACATGGGAGGAAATTTGATCACCTGGAGCTCAAAGAAACAGACAGTTGTCTCCAGAAGCAGCACTGAAGCTGAGTTCAGAGGATTAGCCAAGGTCACTTGTGATCTCATTTGGTTAAAATCACTGTTTAAGGAGCTGAGAATACCACAAGTTAAACCTCCTGTTGTGTGGGTAGATAATTTGAGCACTGTTTCATTTGCCAAAAATCCAGTGCACCATACAAGAATGAAACACCTTGAGATTGATTTTCATTTTGTTAAGGATAAAGTGAATGATCAGATCATTACAGTTCATCATGTGCCAGCATTTGACCAGGTTGCAGACATTTTTACAAAGCCTTTGTCCAACCAATTCTTCATTCGGCTAAGGGAAAAGTTAATGGTAGCTCCTTCCACCTCACTCGAATTGAGGGGGCCTGTAAAAGATCAAGGCTAATAGCACTGCACCCCCATGCAATACCATGCACAGCAGCCACACCTCAACTCCACTTCTATCCATTTGTTTGTCCTATTAGCTGGCTGGATGGCTCCGTTTATTTTCTGTCGTTTGTCATCTACGGTTTAGCTCAGCCTATTATCTTTGTACACGTGTTTTTGTCTTTCCTAGGTTTATACATTCAGCCACCCTATATATAGAAAGGGTGAGCATTGTATTATCAAGCATTAATGCAGTTCATAATCGGTTCAAGCAATATGTTGCTTTTTAGCTTAATGATTTCAGCTTTTACAGCTTTGTTCAATGTGCATACTGCACAATTCCTTTTAGTTAGCCCCCAAAAGGCCTTGTAACCCTAGGAATATGATAATGTATGTAAAAAAATAAAATACATAGGGTATTTATAGTTGTGGGAATTCTTGGGCAGTAAGAAGCCCCAAAACTGCATTTTCTGGGCAGTCGCGTCGACCGGGCATCGACCGACGCTTTTTGGATCGACGCGACAGAGAGTTTGGGGGCATTGGTGTCGATCAGGGATTCTATAACGATTCCATAAGAAATCCGCTATAGAATATCAGTGTGGGCATGGCTCGGCAGCGCTCGGCAAGCAACGGTCGGCAGGGCTCGGCAACACACGGCAGGCAGCAGTCGGCAGGGATACTATAACGGTTCCAGAAGGAAAACCGTTATAGAAAGTATGGCAGCTTCACATTCTTCAAATCGCGGCCCGTTTTCGCTGAAACTCTACTCGTTTGCCCATTCTTGACTACGTCCAAGCCTATATACCTCAAAATACCTAGAATAAACATAAAGTTAATTAATTATAATTAAAATACGGTAAAACAAGTTGGAGATAAGAAAATATGAAAATATGCTCAATCTATCCAACTTTCACCGAAAAATAACAAAAACGAACTAAAATAATAAATAAGATCAAGACAAATTCATGTTAGTCAACTACCCCACGCTTAATTGGTTTGTTCGTCCTCGAACGAACGATAGTTTCAAAGACTAACAAGTATGAAAATCAATCCAAGCAATGAGTCGTGTCGTGCTACATACATAATTTTGAAAATATAGATACAAGTCACGCAACTTCAAACACTCAACCCTTATTACATTATCGCTCCAAAATCAAAATTCATGCATCCTCTCAAAAGGYAA
>BMAC01000556.1:722971-735179 GCA_014905375.1 Phtheirospermum japonicum
GGTGTTCGCTCAAAGCACTCAAGAATTTTCTGCATGGGACGTGTATATGCTCAAATCATTCAAATACAAGCACAATAAACAAGAACCGAAAATCAATCTCTTTTCAATCGCAAATTAAGTGTGTTATCAATAAGAATCGGAAAAGGTCTTTTTGGGTTGTAATGTAAGGCTCTTTGGACGGGTATGGAATGTATAAGTCGTGTGGTTAACTCACAATCTAACGTGATCAATAACTCACCAAACCTAATCTAATCACGAAGCAGTGCGCTTCACCTCGTTCAAAAATAAAAACCTCACTAAACACTCATATCGTAGCCTTTAAACATAGGCTATTCCTCAACTCGTAAACCGTTAAACCGACTTGTAGCGCAAACCACTTAACAATCTAGAAGCTTATGATACGCTTCTTTTTCAAACACAACTCTTGCCTCTTAAACATTAGGTTTCATAAGAAAATAAATAATAAAACACAAGCCTTTATTAGCGCGTAGACAATTACTAACACAATTCAACTAGACTCACCATCCTTCGTTTTCTTTTTTTAATATTGTCCCTTTTCTAATTTTATGGGATCTTTTTCTCTCTTTTTTTTCTTTTTTTTTTCGGATGGTGGTCTTTTATTACAAAAATTAATAAAATCATAAATTTTTAATAAAAAATTCAAAACTCTAATAACCAATAAAAATAACGAACTCCTACCCCACGCTTTTAATGAGTTTTAGGGGTCGACTCAAAAATACTCATGGCTATAGGCATGGATTATTTGGCTATGATTGGATCATTCATAATTTATAGTGGCTAATATATATGGATATTGCCGGAAATAGGGTTTTTTCTGTGCCTTAACCTCATTTTCAAAGTCAACTACACACAGGGGTTTCAAAGAGATATCAAAACAGAAACTTATTCAAGTACATGCAATGATGATAAGCACTCAGTCTACTCACAGGCTTTTTCCATGAATTTTTTTTGAATTGACGCTGCTTTTTGAGTTTTGCGAAATCAATTGCGTCCAAGTACCATTTTACAATATATAAATAATAATTTTGAAAAATTTATGCACTTATACACGCTCAAAAGACAAGAACTTCAAATCATACTTAATTAACTTTGACAGGCAAGCCATACAAACACAATCCAGGGCAGAAATAACAATCAATCACGTCAAAATTTTCAGATTTTTGCACGATTTTCAAATATAAGTCATACTCAACCATCCCCCTCTCTAAAAACTCGCCAATCCCCTGATTGCCATAAACAAGTATAAGAAAAATAAAATCAATGGAGAAAGGGAATAAGAAAAACGTTCCTGAAAATAGTCGAGTGACTCCAAAAAGTGCTTGTGCAATCATCTTTCGTCTTCAATCGTGTGAAAAATGTCTTGAACAAAAATATAAAACTCGTGGAAGCAATCATCGTAGGCGGGAACGTTGTCGGTTCGAAGAGAATTCCGCTCAAATTCGCAAGCCGAGATGGGCTGGGCGTCGCGTCGACAGGGCGTCGGTCGACGCGGGCGGTGGCGGGCATCGACGCTGCGTCGGTGCTGGCGTCGATCGACGCGATCCGTGAACCATCGACCATTTTGATTTCTTCGTTCTAATGATTAATCCATCCTCGATAACACTTCTTCCTGTTTCAGAAACATAACCTAAACGTAAAATAGGAAAAGAGAAATAAATTAAAAAGAAATACAAAGGATAGAAAAAAAGATAGCTTGGGTTTCCTCCCAAGAAGCGCTTGTTTAACGTCGAAAGCTCGACGCCTTCTACGAACGTTGCTATCCCGGATCTAAGAATAAGTGATGATCGTGCCACGCCTTAGTGTTCTCTAAGAGTAGGAATGGGCGATTAAAATCATCAAGGCGGGCATGATAATCAAGTCGTAGAGAAATAAGAACTTCAACTCGCTTTGGAGGTCGAAAAAGAGAGTAGTCGATCACCACGAACATATCAAACGTCAATTGGGGCACGGGGCGATCATCGACCTTGGGAAAAATTAAGAAGTCCGTCGAACAAACAGCAAACCCCTCGAACACCCCGAACTTCTTTACTTCATTGATATCCCCCTCAACAATTTGAAAAATATTTAAATCTATATTCGGGCATAGGGGAGGGGGATTGGAATTCTTCTCAACTAACACGTCTATAACCTCCATCTCAATATAGATCGAAGCATCGGGTGGCACAGTATGAGGCTCAATAATCTCATCCTTATCTAAAGTCTCGTTCACCACCCTTTTTACATTGGGCATCACATCATCTTCATTCTCATTGAGCTCGAGTAGACTTGAATCTCCAATGTCATTTAAGTTCTCAAATGGCAACACATCCTCCTCACACGTATCTCCCAGACGATCGTTCAAGTTTAAATCCTCAATATCTATGGTGGGGTTCACCTCATCGAGAATCGGTATCTCTGGTTGACTTGGAGGTCCGTCCATCTCGTCTGACCTTTTTGCTAAAGAAGTCATTATTTGACCAAACATTGTCTCGAAATTCTCCATAGTCTTAGATAGGTCTTGCTTCCACGCCTTTAAATCCTCGTCCGAATCATCTGGAATAGGTGGGGTGTATTCTCCATAGCTCGGGTATAAAGGAATCGAGTCGGGGGAGGCATAAGGGTCGTAGCTTGGATAATTCTGAATGGCAATAACCTCCTCATGTGGTTCTTCATAAAATATCACTGTGTATGCACTCGCCAAATGTCCTCGGCCTCCACAACGATCACATACTACTTTAGGTGCGTAGAACTTCCACATGAATTTATCGTATACTTCATCCCACGTTCGCAAAAGAGTCGGGCTCTGCATAATTTAACCATTTCTTTGCCCGATCCTTTAATGTGAAAGGGAAAAGTCCCATTCTTACTTGATCTCTTTTAAGCTCGAGAAGAGGGGAATTCTGGGTGATGTCCTCGTATTTTTGGATGAGTTTTAGTGGATCCTCGCTCCGAAGCCCATGAAAAACCGGGAGGTACTTTTGGTCGTACTCGTCGGGATAGTAATTTCGCATTGCGGTGCTTAATGGAATGGCCGGTCGAAAGCCACGCCAATCGGACGTTATACCGTATTCAGACATTCTTTTTTTTTTAATTTTTTAATTTTTTTTTTAGGTCGTTGAACCACGTTTCGAGAGATGTACCTTGCATACACAACACTCAACGCACAAGATTAAATGTACCGGCGGAAAATAATAAAAACGAACACAAAGATAAATCACAAACAAATACGAAAGATAAACGAAATGAAAATAGAAACACAAATAAGGTTAAGAAGAGAAAACACAAATATCACAACCTTTAGCCTTCCCCTGCAACGGCGCCAAAATTTTGATTCGAACTTTTCCGCACCTATTTTTATTTAAAGTTGTCAATTTTCAAAAGTTCGCCCGCAAGAGTACGGGATCACTTATAGGTGGGTAAGTTGACTCGTGTCGATCTCAAAGGAAATCTAGATTCGGAAGTTCATCTTGTGTTTGTTTTCACGAATAAGAAAATAAAAATAAAACTAATCTAAACACGCGTACAAGGGGGGGTTTTGTTTGAGAGTTGTAGGAACTAGAGATTAATTAAACTAAGAGTAATAAATTAAATCTAAAGATTATTTAAACTATGAACTAATTAATTAAATCTAGAGATTATTTAAACTAAGAATTAATTATCTAAGATATAAGATTAATTTAGCTAAGAATTAATTAATTAAAAGGCTTTTAAAACGATTTTAAGAAAACTACGCATCTAGAGCTTTGATTCGTCTTCACGATCGCTTGGGAAGACCCAATTGATGGTTCACAACGAATCTAGACTACACCCATTAGTTCTGGCTAACAATTATCATCAATCTCAACTTCACAATCTCAAAGCAATCACAAGAATGATTCATCATGGAAGCAATAATTATTCTAAGAAAATTAATTAAACTAATCAAAAGCATGCAAACTAAATTAAAGAATGAAGGAATAAATACTTACTAATTAAACGCAAAAGTTGCAGCGTTCCAAGCGAAATCTTGAATCTAAACTATCTATTCTAATCTAGAATCTAAGAATTTAAAACTAAAAAATTTAAAGAGTAACTAAAGAAATAGAAGGGCACTTGTTGGGGTTGTTAGCCCCCAAAAGGCCTTGGAACCCTAGGAATATGATAGTGTATGTAAAAAAACGAAATACATAGGGTATTTATAGTTGTGGGAAGTTTTGGGCAGTAAGAAACCCCAAAAACGCATTTTCTGGGCAGTCGCGTCGACCGGGAGTCGACCGACGCGTTTCGGATCGACGCGACAAAGAGTTTGGGGGCATTGGTGTCGATCATGGATTCTATAACGGTTCCATAAGAAATCCGTTATAGAATATCAGTGTGGGCATGGCTCGGCAGCGCTCGGCAGGCAACGGTCGGCATGCCTCGGCAGCACACGGCAGGCAGCGATCGGCATGGATACTATAACGGTTCCAGAAGGAAAACCGTTATAGAAAGTCTGGCAGCTTCACATTCTTAAATCGCGGCCCGTTTTCGCTGATATTCTACTCGTTTGCCCATTCTAGACTACGTCCAAGCCTAAATACCTCAAAACACCTAAAATAAACATAAAGTTAATTAATTATAATTAAAATACAATAAAAAAAAGTTGGAGATAAGAAAATATAAAAATATGCTCAATCTATCCAACTTTCACCGAAAAATAACAAAAACGAACTAAAATACTAACTAAGATCAAAACAAATTCATGTTAATCAATATAATAAAAAATTTCTAAATAAGTTATCCACCCTAATTTTTAATGATGTTGATACCCTAACCTATGTGTCAGCTAGACATTGCTTCGAATGACATGTGTCATCACTTGGTAGCTCCGCATGCTGAGTTGGCAGCTTATGGTGGTTTGTGTTAAAATGCTACCTTTTTCGAATTTTTGGCCTAGGTATAAATAACAACTTTTTTTCATTTTTCATTTGCTTGAGAAACTAGGGTTTTTCCCCCTCTCTCCCTCTCGCCCCTCTTGCACGAATGTTTTTCTAGGAGCTATTCCTAAAAAAAAATCATTTCTTCCTTTCATTGTACGTAAGATTTTGTGAGTGATTTGTATTCCATCTAATTTTTTTTCGTCTGTGTTCTTATGTTTTTATTTGGTTTGTTAGATTTGACTCGAATAGGGGCGAAGTGTTGACACAGATGGAACCACTCATTGTTAGAAAAATTGGATATCATTGTGTCCAGCAATTCCGTCTAACTTGAAGCATATTCGATAGATGTTCCTCCACGATTTGATTCCGTCTAAAAATTCCATCCAAAAATAATCAATAGTTGTGTTCTTATGCTATGTTTTGAGATTCAAATTTTCATCTCAAAATTAATTTTTTTGAACTAAATTGGTGGTCTGAATATTTTTCGTATGACTCGATATGCGCATTTTTATCCATATAGGTTCTTAGACTTGCTTTTTTAAATTTCAGACTTTACATTTTTTTCTAAACTAAATTGTTGGTTCGAAGCCGTAGATTTTCCAAGAACAATGATTGGTTAATTCATACCGGATTTTCATGGTGAGACTTATATTTTGAATTGCATTTTATTAATCGAAGTTTTTCGAATATTTCTATATTGCTTAATAATCTTACCAGAATCGATTATTATGGATCTGTTAATTCGTAGATGAATGGTTTACTTTTGCTTAAGAAATTGAATTACTTAATACAAGTTTTTCGAATCGATTTGTATTGCTTAATACAAATTGCATTTTCAATTTTTATTTTTATGATTTTCTAATCTATTTATCTCCTCCCGAATGAAATCTGGAGATAAGAATATTAGATTTGATTATTCTTTTTCTTAATCTCTTCTTTGACCTTGCAACTGTTCTTAGATCCTGACGCCAATCATTGCATAATTAATTCTCCAGAGTACAATGTTGAACGTGGACGTCTTGCACAATTTTTTTTGTACAATATAGTTTCCAGTTTAAAAATGGTTGGTTTGGATTTTTAATAATTTTTTGTTTGTATTCAATTTCAACATTAATTTATTCTTAGACTATGACATGATTTCCTCACACGTTAATTTATAATCAGAAAATATGATTGAGAATTTAATATATGATTAAAACCGTTGAATATTAATTCAGTTTCGTAATTAATGTAATACCATACATTATTTTTTATTAATCAACTGAATTATACACACATATTTAAAAATTATTATATTTTTGTAGTCTTAAAAATAGTATTTCAATTATTATAATGTTCGCATTATCCAAAATACAAGATATCACGTTTCCCCAATCTTTGCCAAATTATTAGTATTATTCTTTTTAGTTTTATGATAATTATATTTATGAACAAATATATTCCAAACTTTTCTATAATTAAGTTGAATAAATTAAAAATTATATCCCCAAATATATGGATTGCTAAATATATTAAATTGATTTTAACTAAATATCTTCATTGATCACTTTACCATGATTTTAAGAAAATGAGTATAAATTAGTAAGATTTAAAGTATCCATATACAAATATATGTGTGTATATATAGATATGAAATTGATTTCAACTAAATATCTCCAAATCTTCATTAATCATGTTACCATGATTAAATTATTCAAAGATATATACAACTAATTAATACACATTCGTAATTGAAGTATAAATGGAAAAAATATATTTAACATAATTAATTATTGTACCAAATATATAATTAGTAAGAATAAAATTCTCACAAATTTATTTCGTAATTATTTCTTAGATTAATAATTTATATACTTAAACTAAAATATTCACACCAAATATATACTAATTCATAAAATCAAAAAGTTATAATCTGCATACACTGATTATCACATTTTCATTTATAATTTTACATTATATTTTAATTATTTTATTTGCATTAAAATATATATACTTGATTTCCTCACATGATACATTAGAGCATCTCCAATACAATAGTGTTAATTGAACATATTTGGCAAATGACATTGACATTTTATAAAAGAAACTCCCCAATGCATCAATGTTAATGTTATATATGTGATAATTTATTTTATTTATTTTTAGAAAAAATAAAGAGAGAGAAATAACATGATTGGACGATATCTTTAATGTTATATATGTGATAATTTATTTTATTTATTTTTAGAAAAAATAAAGAGAGAGAAATAACATGATTGGATGATATATTTAAAATTAATTGTAGACATTGTCAAGAGTAATGTCTAGAATTTAACATTGCTCTTGACAATGTCAAGCACTTAATGTGCCACATAATTATTTTTATTCCATGTGTCCATTTTTTCACTTTCAATATTATTGCATTGGAGATGCTCTTATATTAAATGAATCCACACAATCTACGTAATCTTATAAATATTATAGTATCCATATACATATAATATGTTTATATATATTTATATATACATGAGAAAACATCCATGTATATATAACATATATATGAATGCTATACGTGTGTGTGTGTGTGTGTATTCTATTATTAAAATACTGGAAGTATTTTACATACTTAAACTAAAACATTCATTCCAAATATATACTAATTAATAAAATACTAGTTTTTTTTTCACCCATGCGATGCACGGGGCAGAAAGTTAAATATAGAAATTCAAGTTGTGTTAATATTATTTTATTTATTATTTAATATGTGAATAAATAAATAAATATCTACGATAGAGATTGAGAGAAATAACTAAAAGATTCACACTTGATAAATTATAGATCGAAACCACACTACGTACATGAACGTTAAGTTCATACGTTCGTGAATACTTCTTTATACACCACATTATTGGTCATGTTCGATCCCGAATCGTCATCACCAAAAACTAATATCTTCAATCCCTTTCGATGGGTGACATGCGACACGGCAACATATAACTGACCGTGACTGAAAACGGGATTCTTCAGATAAAGGCCGACGTTCGAGAGCGATTGACCCTAACTCTTATTTATCGTCATGGCATATGAAATCATGAGCGGGAATTGCCTTCTTTGAAATTTGAAAGGTATCCTAACGTCGGAAGGCGTTAGACTCATCCGGGGAAGCAACACTTTTTCTCCCGCCTTTGCACCGGTTAGAATTTTGCATTCAAGGACGTGAGTGGAGAGTCTCGTAATAACCAATCACGTCCCATTGCACAATCCCATTGAATGGTTTATGTTCCTCAACAACATAACAGGCGTACCCACCTTCAGATGCAGCTCGTGATTGGGCACCCCATAACACTTTATACCTTCAGATGCAGCTCGTGATTAACCAAATTAAATAAAGAAGAAATATATTAATAGTTAATAGATAATAAATGATCAAATCTACAGACACAATTAAATTAATAAAATGTATACAAATACACAAATACATATAATAACGGATAATTCTTTCATTTTAAAATCGACCATTAATATTTATTTTAAAAAATCATAATATAATTTTAAATTTCATATAAATTTAAAATAACTCAAATTAATTTAGAAGTATTTTTTTATTTCTTTATTAATAATTAAGAATAATCAAATCCAACCCAAATGAATAATTATTTTGAGTCCAGATAATAATATAATTAAAATTATAATAATATAATGTTTAAATTCCTTTAAATTTAAAATAATTAAAATTAATTTTAAAAAATCTTATGGGCTTGAATTAATAAACCAACCCATTTAGATAATTAAATTCAAACCAAACATTAATTTAATTCAAGTCCAAATTAAACTAATAGAAACCCAATATAATGAGCCCAACTATAATCCTGATAGGCCCAATACAAACCGGACCCAGCCCACAATCCAACCCATTTACCACCACGGACGGTCAGGATCTAATCTCTGGAATCGAACGGTCATCATCTGAGCTGGCCGATTAGACCATGGTATAAAAGGCGACAAACCCTATTTTTTCGGCCTTCAGCCTCATTTCCAACCTTTCACAAACCCTAATTTCTTTACCCTCTCCGCTTCTCTCCAAAAATGGAGTCTGGTCCACTCCGCCGCCCATCCCGGTGGTCAAACATGCACTCCGCCGTTCATATCCAGACGATATCCACAAACATAATTCCACAATCCAAATGGCTCAATTATTTTCTTTCCTATATCCAGTTGATCTGTATAAGTTTGTTGCCGATACAGTGAGATTTACAATTTAAACACCGCCACAAACCTTTCAGATCTATGAACTCCGAGAACAAACTACGCCAGATTCAAAACTTGCAGGGATAATAATCAGGTATATGTTCTTCAACCTAAAATTTATATTACAAATATAATTTTCTAACCATTTTTCATAGATTTTTAACAAAATCAGTCTTTTCTTGCTGAAATTTTGAAAACAATATTCGATCTGTGTAAAAAGATATTTATCATGTTAGATCTACCGTAAATATATATAGACTTGATCTTAAATATTCTATCGATATAGATCTACTCATAAAATGTATAGATCTATTTCAGAATCGGTAAATTGTGAAAGATCTATAAGAAAATGCGTCGATCTATTTCAAAATTATTATACATATTAGATCTATAATAAAAAGTATATCGATCTGATTTTAGATGTATCTACTGTGTTGGACCCATTCAAATCTATTGTATCCAGTTTTTTTACGTGTTTTTTTATTTTGATTTCAGCTGAGGTTGTATTTACGAAAGAAGAGTTCCGGCGATGGACCCAGTAAAACAATCTGAACTCAAAAGATGCGCCCAAAAAAATATAAGGCGGGATCCAGACAGATTTCTATCATACACAGGTAGAAGCATCAACTTAAAACCTGATTTCATTTACATGAAATTATGTATGAAAATCTTGACTCATATACAAATTAAATAAAGGAAAAGCAAACGCATGCAAAACATTTTCAAACATTACTTCTTTGTTTATTTAAAAGCTTCTACTGCTATTATCATTTTCATTAAATTATCATTTTCTTAAATTGTAAAAGTAATAAATAAATTGTCAGGTTGCTGCATGTACAATTATCTGTATGGTTTGTTTTATTTAAAAATTGTGCAGATATGAGTCTTTGTCTGCTTGRTGTTTGATTAGTTTATGCACTGAACAAAATAAAATATGAGGCACACTGAAATGTGTTCTTTTTTTTTTAATAAGAATGTGTGATAAATCCTTAATTACTGAGATTAAATGTCTTCTTATTTACTGTAATTGCATGTTCAWCTTTGTATGAAACTATTGTTGGTGTTTTCTATTTAATGATTAACTGAGAAGTCTTTTATATTCAAAACATAGATGATTGCTTCTTAAGTCATATGTAGTGTGTTATGTTATAGTATTATGCATCCTGTTTGATCAATGGGTTGTTTATGCATGAAGGAATATTTATGCAACCACTAAAACCCTAATCTGTAATATGTTGATATATGAGTTGTTTTTATATAGCATGTGTTATACCATACAATCTATGTTCAGCATATCACTACAAACTTCTTTATTCTGTTTGAGTATGATTGCTAATGTTTGGTMTTTTTTCTTCAATGATTAGCTCAACAGTACATTTTTGAGAAGTTTTAAATCCTTAAACAAAGATGATTGCTTGTTGATTTATATGGAGTATTACCTAATACAGTGTTATGCATGCTGTTTGATCTACATGGCAGGATTTTTTATGTAACTTCATGTAACCCTAATTTGTTATCTGTTGATATATGGGTTGGTTTTATAAAGCTATGTATTTAAATAAAATAATCTATGTTCAGCAAATAGTAAACTTTGCTATTCTGTTTTAGTATGTATACAGAGTTATTATTTTTCTCTTGAGTGTGTTATGTTCAAAGCTGTCTCATTGCTTTTGTATTTACTTAAGTTAAAGAAGTTTAACATAATTCACTTTCATATTGGAAAAACCTACTCAGGAAATGGGAAGAGGCAAGCAATAGCACTCAGCATATTCAGGAACAAAGATAAGTACACAAAGAAACTTTCTACACTCAATTCAATTCATACTTAGCAAAATAAGAATTTCTTTTAAAAGATATGTCAAAGTTTATCAGCTGGAAACCTGACATGACCTATCGTAGTATGATAATGCCTCCGAATGGAGTACAGGGTCTAAGTAAGTGTAACAACGTCACGAATAAAGACATATCTTTAAGAAAGCTAACATCTGAGCATTAAACTATATAATCCACTGTTTTATACTTACAGTACAATATTAATTTGTATATGTTTGATGTTCTATGCAGGTCAGAGAACACAGGGAGGAGGCAAGCAACAGCACCCAGCATATTCAGGAACAAAGATAAGTACACAAATAAACTTTCTGCACTCAATTCAATTCATACTTAACCAAATAAGAATTTCTTTTTAAAGATATGTCAAAGTTTATCGGCTGGAAACCTGACATGACCTATCGTAGTATGATAATGCCTCCGAATGGAGTTCAGGGTCTAAGTAGGTGTAACAATACCACGAATAAAGACATATCTTTTAGAAAACTAACATTTAAGCATTAAACTATATAATCCATTGTTTTATATTTACAGTGCAATATTAATTTGTATATGTTTAATGTTTTATGCAGGTCAGAGAACACAGGTAAGGGAACATAGAATGGATAAGAAACACAGTAGTAAAAAAGATAAGTACCACATTTTCCATCTTAACATTATACAAATAGATTAAATACTGAATAAAATATAATTTAATTCTAACTATTTATTCCTGCCTCACAGATTCAGAAAAACTGGCAAAGAAAGAATCCCAGGAGACACAACTCGTAGGACTGATGCTAAACAGGTAAAAAACACTTTATTCACATGATTCTTTTAAGTTTCTCAAAATACCTAATAACATATTCATTACAATTTAAATATGTTACTAATTTTTGTAATTCACTAACTGCAGATTAAAGGATGGACAGAAAAACAGGTATGACTGATTCATAATGATATTAAACTTAAACAAAAAATTACCTGTCAGTGTTCTGTCTATTTGTGCCCTTTTTCGTATGGTTTCGGCCTTCCTCTCCATGATATTGTCTACCAATGCGCTGCTCCAAATGTATTATTATCCGTTATGTGTTTGTTTTCAGATGTATTTATGTGTTTATTTTCGGATGTATGTATGCGTGTTTGTTCTTTTAATAATGGTGTAAACCCAATTGAGTTGTCGGCCGCATAGTCATAAATTTATGATATTAGGGTTAGTTATAGATAAATTTATATAGGCACGCGGAGAGATATTTAGAACAAAATCTTTTTTT
>BMAC01000556.1:752876-805805 GCA_014905375.1 Phtheirospermum japonicum
TGTGAGTTCTTATCGAAATACACACACACAAACACATATATACATAACTTAAGTATACATATATACAATTTCTTATTTAAACATTTTAATACATTTAAAATAATTATTTTTATTTTAGATAAAATAAAATAAAAAATTATCGTGCAACGCACGGGTATAATACTAGTTTGATATTAAGGTGTATTATATGAACATATAAGTAAATATATGAAATATGTATGAAAACTGTGCTAATTTGGGATAAAAATAAATGTAAGTATGCTATAATTATTGGACAGGGAGTGTATTAATTCTAAATCAGTAAATAAAACAATAGTTAGATAACAACAAAAAAAGAATTGTTAAAAAGAAAAAGCCTAAAAATATGGAAGAAAAAACTAAAAATCCTAAATTTTTAATAAGATACAAAAAATAACAAAAATGGAAAACACTATTAAAAAATAAAAATAAATACGAAACAAAAAACAAAATAAAAAATAAACAAAAAAATAAGATAAAAATAAACAAATTTAGCGGGCACTGTTACATAGCGGGGCAGGGCCCACCGGCCCACCGCCATTGGAGATACACGCGGTGCGAGCGTTTATAAAAGTGGACGCATCATATTAATTTTCTGATTCGAAAGCGAAAAAAAAAAAGCCCAGCTTTTTCAATTTCATCGTATTTATTTTGTTTATATTAGAGTCTCAAAAACATCTATTTGTTACTAGGTTTCTTTTTTTCTCTCTGTATCGCCCAAGGTTCGTAATCGTATGAAACTCTCTCCCTCTCTATAAATTCTGGGTTAGGGTTTATTTTTTAATTTTTTTAAATCTCGATTGTAGAGTAATTTTCGTGCATGTTTATCTGATTCGGATATTTTGATCGAGGGTTTTGTTATTTACTTTCATGGTACTGCATATGTAGTTCTCGCGTGTTTATTCTGATTCGTCATAGTTATTGCTTTTCCTCTAATACAAGTGGTTTCGATTGCACAAAGTTATTTTCTTCTGTTGTTTGTGTATTTGTGTAATCCTTCTTTTGTCTTATGTATTTATTTAATTATTTGTGGTGATCACGCGTTGGCCCTAGTTTTATTTATTTATTGGGTGTTGTTGAATGTTCATAGTTTTTTTTTTAATTGGTTATTGCTGAGTTTTGCTGCAGTTTGTAACTCTTTCAGAGTATAACTTTGCTTATACAAATGTTATATTGGTTTTACTGGCTTTCTTGCTTCTTACATCCTTAGGGCTACGTTTGGTTGAAGGTTTTTTGAGGTTTAAAAATTCCTGGAACTTTGATCTGGAAATTCCAAATAAATAGTATAATTCTTGTTTGTTTTACAAGATCAAACCATGTCTTTCTTTTACACTCAAAATTTCAAATCTCCATAGCTTGTTTGTTTCTCATCTATTTTATTGAATAACATATCAAATTAATCCTATCTCCGATATCTAAAATTCTAAATTTGATATTTATATAAAAATAAAAGCACATATTAGGAAATTTAATTGCCAAAAAAAAAGCTGTATTTTTACAACATTTATATTGAATAGATATAGAGGTGTGTTTTAGGAGTAGGATTTCAAATAACTTTTTTTTTAGAATGAAAATCCAAATTCTGGGTTGAGGACCCTGAACCAAACATAGCTTTAAAGGGATTGGCTAGGGAGAGTGATAGTTGTGCCCCCTCTCTTAGACGTGTTCTTGTGTTTCTTTAATTGAGTGATAATTGCATATATATTTTGTCGTACAGGTGTGTTCTTGATTACCGGAGAAAAACGCGATGGCTTCGAAGAGAATTTCAAAAGAATTGAAGGACTTGCAAAAGGACCCTCCTGCTTCCTGCAGTGCTGGTCTGTGATCATTTGTTTCTTAATTTTTTTTTCTGACTTCATATATGTTTAGAATTTATTTTCATGTATTCTGCAAAACTTCTTTAATTCTTTTTTGTTAAGTGTGTTTTTACACCAGAAAATAAATTAAATTAAGCTAAAAAAAATGAGAGAGATTGGACCCTGCATCATGAAGATAGATCTCCTCTTGTTCAACCTTTTATTTAATTATTTGTTTATTTATTTAATTTTATATTGGAACTCTGGAATTGGTTTATTGTCAGATGCCCCGAATTGATGAAATTATTAGTTTCAATTATTGTTTGCTGGAACTTTGGACTCAATTCATACGCGTGGTCCTGATTTTAAGGAGGGAAAAATGGATTGTTGTCACGCTTATTTAATTTGTTCTCAAAATTTATTGATGTAAAAGATGTCAAAAGGGTCAAATGATGTTTGTGATATATAAAGAGGATGATATTATTCAAAATTGGACGATGACTGTAAATAGAGTGATGATAAATTTGCGAGCTTGACAAGAAATTGTAACTGGGTCTTTATTTTTAATCTTCTTTGATCTTAAGACATTTTTATTTTATTCTTGATCCTAGCTTTTGTTTTATTGAGTTCAACGTGCTGTCATAAATTTAATTCAGGGCCTGTTGGCGAAGATATGTTCCATTGGCAAGCCACGATTATGGGCCCTTCAGACAGCCCATTCTCCGGAGGGTTATTCCTCGTAACTATTCATTTTCCACCTGATTATCCATTCAAACCACCTAAGGTATTACTTGTGCAAACTATATTTAACATTTACGTTACAGAGTATTGAATCGATTATTGGTTGTTAGAAAACGATTATTAATCTCTTTCGATCATTTGTGTGATTGTGACATTGAAGGACATTGGCTTCAGAAAATGATTATTAATCCCTTTCGATTCTAGTTTTAATTTTTGAATTATAATCTTGATTTTTCGTATCTACTAGGTGTCTTTCAAAACTAAGGTTTACCATCCAAATATCAACAGCAATGGTAGTATTTGTCTGGATATCCTCAAAGAGCAGTGGAGCCCTGCCCTTACAATATCAAAGGTATTGCGTGCGATTTCTTGTATTTATTTATTTATTTATTTTCATGAACACAATTATCAGAGTATATCATAATAGTTACCTCTTGTTAAATTGAATTTTGAGCTGTCAATCTCTGCCCCGGCCAAAAAATCTGAGTTTTTTTTAACACAGCCGATGGGCCGGGATGACCCGTGTTATTTCCTTTGTACACACCTATACCGGGAGGTGCCATGGAACTAACGGCCCGAACCCAATTTTCATTTGGCCCCCTGGTCTCGGGACTGGGTGGTCTAAATAAATTGATGTCACCTAGAGTTTTGTTTAATCTTATATTCCCCTTTGGATTATGTGAAATTTGTGGCGCTGGCAGTTTAAAAATCGAAGTCAGAATTAAATGTTTTGAACAATATTTTTCAGAATTAGCGTGCCTCTGAGTTTTTGTTTGCTAAGTTATTAATATCGGGTTTTGTATGCATAGGTGTTGCTTTCTATATGCTCTCTATTGACCGACCCGAACCCGGACGATCCACTTGTGCCTGAGATAGCTCACGCATACAAGACCGATAGAGCCAAGTACGAGACCACTGCTCGGGCCTGGACTCAGAAGTATGCCATGGGTTGAAACCATCTTAGTTTTCGCAGTTGAGACCAAGTCGGCACTTTTAATATTATTCTCTACTGGTGGTAATAATAAAAATGATGAAAGTACGAACTTAATATGCTGTCTGAAGTTTTCTGGTCAGTTGATTTAATTTAATGTGTCGTGGTCTTTGGAAAAGGTTGGAACAGTTTTTTACTGCCTTGGATTAGAAATGGCTCTTTATCTTATCTATGATGACTTTGTTTTGTCTATAATTTTTAAGCTTTTTTTTTCCCCCTCTTTTTTTGTTTGTGACTATTTGAAACGCTTTGTGATAAATAACTCAGGATTTCATTAGAGGCCAGCTTAAATAACTTCAGCGGAGGTTAACAACAAATAATATTTACTTAATTGGACAATGTCTAAAGTTTAGTTTAATTTAAAAACTCAAATAATTAAATTGAATTTATTTTGATTTAAAACTCAAATAATAAAATTTTGCTCGAATAAAATTTCAAACAAGGGCAATTCGCAATAGTTGTTTCTAGAAATTTTTCATATTTTGACTATGTCAAATTATGTTGTATAAAGTTTTAAGGAATATATATATATATATATATATATATATATATATATATATTATGTTCGTAAAATTAATTAATTATATATTCAATAACATCCTACAAATCTATTAAATTTTAAAATTCATAAACTTCCATTAAATTCTTTAAATCTATGAAATTGCATACGTTAATTTTATTTTATTTTTCAAAATTCTTGTTAGGGACACCCCTTAAAATCTAAAACTTGTATTATTGTTGATAGAATCAATTAGAATTTTTAAAATACATGAAAATCTATAAGTTTAAAAAACCTCCCTTAAAATCTAAAACTTTATTGTTGATAGAATCGATTAGAATTTTTAAAATACATGAAATCTACAAGTTTAAAAAACCCTCAAATTTCATGTTGGGTTACATCTATCGGTTCTTGTTAAGGTTAAAATTTCAATTCTCATATGTTTTATTATTCAAAATTATAATACAAAACTTACAATTTTTTACATCGATTCATATTCTATAATATCATAATCACATATCTTTTATCCTAGCATCATTACATTTAAATAAATACTATATCATAATTAACATCACCATTTTTATCACATGGGAAAAACGAAAATTCGTAACTTGATATTTAGGATACCGACAAATAATCATCATTATAATTAAATATTAATATTAAATACAATATTATAATATATATTATTCACTTTTTGAATATTATTTGATATTTACAAATAAACTTTTCTATGTAATTTGTTTTTTACTATTTATATAAGATACTCAAAATTCTAAATAACATGTCAGGATCCGGATATATGTTGATCAAGATAGGCTCTTTAGAGATGGAGAGATAAATATCGACATTAATTTTTAATCAGTAAAATATTGTGATGGAGTTGACTTAATCTCTTGATAAAAGTTGTTACCTAGAATCGGTGAGGACTGAGTCTATATGTGGATCTGGGGAAACGGGCCAGCGGCAAACCCGATGACCCAAATACCCGGTTTCTTATCATAAAATTCTACCACTGGCAATTACGCAGATACTCTAATTACTGCTTCATTATGAGGACTGTACAATTCCGGTTAATGCTCACTGATGAACTCCGAAATAGATTCCTCTGAGAAATTTTATCCCGTTCTCGTCTATTAATTTTTTTATTACCACTATTATTGTTGTTATTATCACGATTAGGTACTTTAATTTTGAGAAGAGCTATGACTTTTGACGGTGTGAATGTAAATCAAATGAAAATATAACGATAAAATTGTCTGAAATAAAATAGTAAAATAATGATTAATATTATGTAAGTGACCGTGAATATTGGAATATATTGTAAAAATAGTTAGTATTGTTGAAATATTAAATTTTATCTATATTTTAAATTATATTCTTACTTTAATACTAATGACATTATTTGTTAATAATAAAGTGTATTAAATAGGTACACATAACTAAATATATTAAATAAGTATGAAAAGTAATTTTTAATGTAGAATCAGAAAGAAAATCTATAATTATTAAATGAATGGAGTAATAATTATTGAGAGAGTATACCATGGACCAAGTGCACCCTGTCATTTAATTTATCATTGCATATAATTGACATTTATCATCACATATAACTGATAAATATCATGACAAATAATTGAAATTCTAAATTTAAAATTTAAAATTTAAAATTAAAAAAATAAACCTAAAACAAAAAAATAAACCCTAAAAATAGAAAATTAATCTCTAAAATGAAAAACTAAACTCCGAAATTGAATATGAAACTCTAAATTCTAAATTTCCATCATATATCATCGCATATAACTGACACATATCATCACATATAACTGGTAGAATGATAGATTTTTGTCGGGATTCTAAAATGAAAAATTAAATTAAAAAATAAAAAATTAAACCTTAAAATGAAAAATTAAACCCTAAAAATGGAAAACAAATCCTAAAATGTAAAACTAAACTCTAAAGTGGAAATGTAAACTTTAACTCTAAATTTTTGTCATATATCATTACGTATAACTACCATATATTATCATGTATAACTGTCGTATGTCATCACGTATAATTGAATGATAATAAATTTTTACAGGGTGCACCTAATAAATTGTCATAATTATTTAGTAATTTGATAATTTTCTTTATTTCAAAAGTTAATTTAATTGATTGGTGGGAGAGAAAAAATAGTATGATTTAAAAATATCAAGAAAATTCTCATTAAGTAGAGACTTTTTAATTCTTAGTAGTAGTATATTTCTACAACTTTGAATTAAAAAACTCACAAAGCACAGCCTAAACTGTCGGTTGTCTGACCATATACATATACTGTTGTGTCTGTGTCTTTGTCACTCTCCGAAAATGACTTGTCAACTTAAGTCCCTTCTTGTCCAAATTCTATCCTCCTATTTATTACCTTAACCTTTTGCCTCTTGCGGGCCTCTAAAATCACTACTCGGCATTTAATGCCGTTACTTTTATCAGTTCCCTTTTCTAAATACATGAACTAATTAAATTCATGGGAGTGAGAGTGATGCTTCTTTTCCTTTGGATCTCCTGACTCTCCTGGCTCCATTCTATGATACATCATACATATATTGAGGATAAATAATTAAATTAGTTTTGGACGTGTCTCTATAGGTATCCACAAGTGTCCAACTAGAATAATAAATTACACTTTATTTTTCTTTTTTATGTTAAAACAGGTGAGTTATATGGTGTATTGAAATCACCATTATTCACTTAGTTAGAATTGTTAAATTAAATATTATAAATAATGGTATATTAATGTTTGGAAATATGGGGGTAGTGTATTCTTTCCTAAAACATAATACCTTTTAAATTCTCAATGACATGACAAATATATTATAAATATTTAGAAACCTTCTCCAATGATAAATGTTAATTGTGTAAAATACTTAACTACTATTGGTGGAGAGGAGAGAGAAATAAATTAATTAATATTAATAGGTGAATAAATAAGATAAATTGTTAAATAGATAATCTCTAGCACACCATCTAGATGTAGACGGTGTGCTAGACATTATTTACATTTTTTCTTACCACATAAAAAATTTAAGCTTATGTGTCAAAAATCTATTTCAATTGACATCCCGTTGGAGATGGTCTAAGTACTCCCCACTCTCACAATAAATGTCTGTCTTAGTGGAAAAATGATTTTCAATGTAATTGTTCGTCTACAATTTTAATATAAAATTGTATTAATTTGTACAATTTTACCCCTAATCTCTCTCTCTCTCTCTCTCTCTCTCTATATATATATATATATATATATACACACACACACACACATACACTAGTTTAACACCCGTGTGTTACACAGAATTTATCAAAAAATAAATATAAAAAATATCTCTGGTCGTTATAGAATTTTTAAATTTAAAAATAAGAAACATTCAAAAGATATTGTATTCTCAGCTCGTGTTTTGTACAGATGGCTAGTTACTATTTATTAACTATTATTTTTTATTGTTAAATAATTTTTTATTATAATGTTAGATTAAATTCGTTAATAATTTCATAACTACATACTTAAATGAATACAAAAATTGTTACACGATCAACTCGTGTCTAATTTATAATAATAAATTATTATTAAATATTTTAATATTTTAAATTAGATTCTATAATAAATCTTAGTTACATATTTAGACAAGTTTAAAAATGTCATAGAGTTTTTAAATCTAAAAAAAATAAAAAAATTCAAAAGATATCGTATTCTCAACTCGTGTTTACAAATGGCTAGTTACTATTTATTATCTATTATTTTTTATTGTTAACTAACTTTTTATTTTAATGTTTATATTAAATTCTTTAATAATCTTATATTTACATACTTAAATAAATTCAAAACTTGTTACATTTTCGACCCATGTCTAATTTATATTAATTAGTTATTATTAAATATTTTAATATTTAATATTTTAAATTTAATTGTATAATAAAATCTTAGTTACATACTTAGACAAATTCAAAAGATGTCATTTTTCCAACTCGTGTCGTATTGTACCGATTCTATTTATTAATTATTATGTAAATTTGTGTTTTTATATTTAAGATTAATTCGTCAATAATATTTAGTCACATACTTAGATTATTAAAAAATACTCGAATTTAGTTATATTATATATTTTAAATCCTAAAAATAAAAATATTTTAATTTTTATTCTAAATGCAACTTATTTAGATTATTAATAAATAATTAATTATTTTGTAATTAATATTATCTTATAATTATTTTTTTTAATTAAGATAAGTAATTTGAAAATTATTTTCTAATTATAACCAAAGGGAAATATTACATTAGTCAAATTTAAAAAAAAAAAGGAAAAGATTAAGTTTAAAGGAAATACAATAAATTAGGTAGATATTAGAATTCTTATATTTAGTAAGTTTTCAAACCACCAAAATTCGTCAAGTAAGCATCTGAACCACCAAAAAATTACACGTCAGCCTGAAGCTTCCTAAATAGATACGTAGTATACGAAACTTTTCGTTTAGTATATGGGTGAGATAAGCTCTTAAAGAAAATTAGAAAAAAAAAGAAGAATAAATTTATAAAAGTAAGCTTCTAAAGAAATCTCTCTCTCTCTCTCTCTCTCTCTCTCTCTATATATATATATATATATATATATATATATATATAAGATTAGGTTCAAATGAGAACCATGTCATTATATGTGAATCTATGGTCAATTATGGGCTTTAGATCAGATTGTATAAATGGATGGATCAGATTTTTTGTGTATTTCCTTATTTGATTAAAAATATTAGAATTATCTAATAAAAGCATTACTGATGAATATAACTGAAAATATTAATAAAACACTGTGATTATATAATTAAAGCACTGCTCGTATATAATAAAAGCACTAGTTCGCAAGTTCGCATATAATGACATGGTTCTATTTGAACCCACCCCTATATATATATATATAAGATCTATAAGTAAATCTTAATAATTCTAAAAGTTTCAATATAAAATATAAAAAAACTTAAATATTACAAGAAATCTAAAAACAAATATTACAAATATATATTATAAATCCTCAGAAAATGTGAAATAAATGTAAGAATTTATAAATAATTTTTAATATTTATATTTGAGGGAAAATATTTGCCCCCGTGCCAGAGTTTATTTTATACTTTTTATGATTTATAAATTATTTTTTAGTTTTGTTTTATTCTTCTTTTTATAATATTACATTTTTGTTTTTGTTTTTATATTTTTTAACTCTCAGATTTAAAAAATAGTATAATAATAATAATAATGTTTTATATTTTTATGTGATAAAGCTATTTTCAGTATGGTTTTATATCATTTTATAATAATTAATTTATTCTTTTATGTTATTGGTCATTCAATATTTTAAATAATTATTTAGATTTTTTAATAATTTTTTCACTAATTTTATAAATTTTTTAGATTTATTTAATATTATATATATATATATTATTTTTTATTTCTTTATTTATTAAATAAGTGTTTATGGTTATTTAATTATATTTTTTCCTCCAAAAGAAACAAAACCCTATGAGATGTCATAAAATCACTAAAATCTAAATTTTTTATGTGGGAACAATCATTTTTACATTTATTATTTACACCAAAATCACTTTTTTTTTTGTTAAAAAATAAATTTTATGTTTGACTTTAAAATACTTTTTCTTTTTTTTGAGCTTGAACTTTTTTTTAAGTTCATGTCAATCAAAATTAATAAAAATATATATTGTCAATTAAAATAAGTTATGTGATTAAAATTTTCAAGTGATTGTCTATATTCAGTTATTCAATTGGTGTAATAACACATATCACTATTTAAGGAGATAATGTAATAATTTATTTTGTTTCATATGTTTCACTTTCATGAAATTTTCATTAAAAAATCTGGTTGGTTAGTTGATACTTTCTAATATGCTTAGTCAAAACGGGTTCCTTTGCCTTGCAAAAAGATTCATTTGAGTGATTTGGTTGAACTTGGTTCCAAATCGAACCGTTGTCTAGTTCAAATCGAAAACATTGGTGTATAGAAAGTGCGAGTTTTTTGATGAATTCAAATATAATATAATAACATTATTTAATTGAATTCTTTTTTTCAATATTAATATGAATATTGTGATCAAAGTAAAAAAATGTCAAACTTTTATACGTTACTACTTTAAATAAAATAAAAGTAATTTGACGTATATGATAATTATCTGGATCTATATATTTCAATCGAATCAACACAATTTGTTTGTCAATAATTATTAAATGAACACTATAGTCATAAAAGTTATAAAAAAATAAACTTGTATTTTTAATAGGTGTATTTATTTGAATCAAAATATATAACTATGTTGTTTTGATTCTTGCTTTTTTAAATTACATTACAAAAAAATAAAATAAAAACTAAACTATACAAGCAATTTTGGTTATGTGCATTTAATCTTTTATTTTTATTTTTTGAGGACAGACAATATATGTTTTGAAAACTTTACCCACGTTATACTACATGTTAAATATGAGAAAATTTGTTATAAGATCTTCATTTTTTCTTTAAATACAAAAGACTAGAGAAGAAGCTGCGCGCAATGATCTGAATATTGTTTATATTAAAATTTAAAATATATTATATAAAAGTGACTAATATGAGTGTTTCAACAATTGGTATGTGACAACGACAAGTAAAACTATAATTAGTCGTATAATGTAGTCTACAAAAAGTTATTTCATAATTTATACATGTGAAGTTATTTACTTTTGATTTGTTTTAAAATTATATCTGTTGACCAACAACCATCGTGGCCTGAGTATTTCAAGTTGTTATATTACATTAATAAATTAATAATATTACACTTACATGTAATTAATTTACACTGCCCATTTCAATTCAATTTGTGCACCGCACGGGTTAAGCATTAGTATATACAAAAATGCTAGCTTTTATGAATAGTAGCCTAAAATTCTTTTTCTTGTTTTGGAATTAGCTATTTTTCACTAAATTCAAATGTGCTAAAAATCCGATATGTGTTTGGAGTTGTTTGAATTAAATGATAATAATTGTCTATACACAATTTATAATTAACAAATGAAAACCCTGAATCTTTTCGTTCAATGTTATGTTGACTTCTAGATTGTATTTATTTATTTTTTATTCATGGACATAGCCGGAATTGGAATTAAGTACTCTCTCCGTTTATTATTAAATGTCATTTTAGAAATTTATGTTTAGAATTAAAGAACATGTAAATTTGACTAATACATCCTTAATTAATTAATAATATTCCTAATTAAACTCTCTTACCTCTTTACTAATAATTATCTTATTACCATAAATTTATTTTTTTTCTTTATATGAGTAGGGATAAAGTTGGAAAAAATGGGTAAAAAGTTATAAAACGACAATTAATTTGAAACAAAATTTAACTTATGAAACGACACTTAATATGAACCGGAGGGAGTAATAAGGATGATTATCTTATTCTGGAATATCTAATTGAATTATTCAATTTGGCTATGATTGGCTCATACTAACCCATTAAAAGCGTGGGGTAGGAGTTCGTTATTTTTATTGGTTATTAGTGTTTTGGAATTTTTATCAGGAATTTATGAAAAGTTTGTAATAAAGGATCACCATCCTTAGAGAAAAAGAAAAAAAAGAGAACCCCATAAAAAAGAATTGAAGGGGGACAAATATAAAAAAAAGAAAAAAAATTAAAAGAGGATGGTGGTCCTAGTTGAGTCATTGCCTACGCGCTAATAAAGGCTTGTGTTTATTGTTTATTTTATTATGAAGCCTAATGTTTAAGAGACAAGAGTTGTATTGAAAAAGAAACATATTATGAGCTTCTACATTGTTTAAGTGGTTCGAGCGAAAAGTCGGTTTACGGTTTGCAAATTAAGAAATAGCCTAAGTTAAAGGCTACGTTATGAGTGTTTTTTATTGAGGTGAAGTAATTAGCTTCGTGATTAGAATAGTTTGGTGAGTTATTGATTAAGTTAGATTGTGAGTTAGCCACATGACTTATATATTCCATACCCGTCCAAAGAGCCTTATATTACAACCCGAAAAGACCTTTTCCGATTCTTAATTTGATAACACACTTAAATTACGATTGAAAAGAGATTGATTTTCGGTTCTTATTTATTGTGCATGTATTTGTATGATTTGAGTGTAAACACGTCTCAATAAAAAAAATACTTGAGTGCTTTTGAGTGTACACCCATATATATTAACCTTTGTGAGGAAGCATGAATTTGATTTTTGAGCGACAACGTAATAAGGGTGGAGTGTTTGAATTTGCGTGACATGTATCAATATTTTCAAAATTATGTATGTAGCACGACACGACTCTTTGCTTGAGCTTATTTTCTTTCTTGTTATACTTTGAGTCTATCGTTCGTTCGACGACGAACAAACCAATAAAGCGTGGGGTAGTTTATTAGCACATGTTTGTCCTTATTTTTATTACACACACACACACACACACACACACACACACACACACATATATATATATATGTGTGTGTGTGTGTGTGTGTGTGTGTGTGTGTCTTTATATACATATATATGCACGTAATCAAATAAAAAAAAAGAAACAATCTAAGGTTTCATGTGATTTTGCTTAGAGTCTCTCGAATATTCGTGTACCTTATTTATTTGAATCTGACATAAATAAAAAAACAAAATTAAAATAAATTATTTTCTTCATTTGCAATAGAAATAATGCTTCAAATTCATTAGTAAAGAAGAAAGATTTCAAATTTGTTTGATGGAAATTTTAGTTATCATTCATGTATATGACTCAAGGAAGAAAATTGTTTACTTTGTTTTGTTTCTTTATATACATGCATATATATATATATATAAGTGTAATAGTGCCAAAAAAAAAACTAGTAAACCTGGTGTGATTAAAAAAATCACTTTAATTCGGGCATAGGAGGTGTAAAAAGCAAACGAAAAATCATACAGTTGATATGGTCGTTTATCCTAGGAAAACTTACAGAGTAAGTTGTGAAAAAGCAAATAATTCGTAGGTCAGCTTTTTCTTTTCCTCCTTAAAGAAAACAATGCAATTAAAAGACAATATGAGAACTTTATGCCACAATACTGCTAAAGAAATCAGGCAAGCATGTAAGCAGAATGTTCATTTGTTAACAGTTGTTTGCACAACATTCGAAATTTAAAAGAAGAAAGATAAATCAAACAAAGTAAGAAAAAAGGAAGAAGATGGCAAAAAAAACATTATTTATTAAAAACTCTCCATAATTTACTATAGTCAAAAATGAATTCACACACATAGCTCAATATAACACATACCTATATTCAGTGAGATTCTATGTCATATACTTACGTCAATATGATTGCATACAAATTCATTGAATACATTACATCTCAATCAACATGTTGAATATCATTGTTAATTTGTGTTAAGAATAATTTACTTGAGAAGTTTAATAAAAACATCCCGCTTGTTTGCAGTCAAACACACACACACACACACACACACACACACACACACATATATATATATATATATATATATATGTGTGTGTGGTGTGTGGTGTGTGTGTGCGCGTATATATATATATATATATATTATATATATATATATATATATATATATATATATATATATATATATATATCAGCAGTACTTTTATTATACAATCACATTGCTTTATTAATATTTAAGTTATATAGACCAGTAGTGCTTTTATTATAAAATCATAATGCTTTTAATTAAATAAGAAAATACACAAAAAATCTGATTCATCCATTTAAATAGATCTAAGACCCATAACTGACCCTAAGTTCACATATAGGGACATGGTTCTCATTTGAACCTAATCATATATATATATATATATCAACATGTTGAATATCATTGTTTGTCTGTGTTCAGAACAATTTACCTGAGAAGTTTAATAAACACATCCCGCTTGTTTGCAGTCAAATTTTGATCCGATGATTGACCAATAACAGTTGCAGTGACCTAATTTGTTGATATCTGACACCACTAATTGGAGTGACCGATGTTAATAGTCCTATAACATCTGCAAAAGTTGAGAGGTAATATTGTATCTGTAAAAGAAAAGTAAACGAATAACATATATGTGAATAATTTATTAGTTAAACCTGTCATGAAGTATTCGCGATCTGTTCTACGATTGATGTTCTCCATTGTTGCAAAATGAAAGTGATGATGAGGGTATTTGTCGATGCCGTCATTGATTTCTTATATTTGCATTGTGCTACTGAAATATAACATTTTTTCAACTGGCACAACATTATTTGATTGTTTGCGCTTCGTAACCTGGAACATATTAATTTTGTAAACATGCCCCTCCATTAACTGATGTTCAAATTCCTCGCTGTACTCTGATGGAATTGTACCATGCATGGCATTTTTCTATGATGCGATGGTTAATTTCAGCAATTTTCATTTTTTCTGTATTTAAATTATTGAGCTCCTATAAATAAATAAATTTAGTCCTTATTACCTGGTCATCAACCGCAAGGAAATCTATACTGATGAATTCGCTATGGGGAGGCAGTATGGTCTTCCACAGTCTAACAATCCTAACTATAATGAATGCTTAAATTCCAGGCTCAATCTGCTATAGCTTGGCCTCGTTTATTTGGCCCACCTGTCACATGAACACTGAAAAAGTCAGAAAATCCATCGTGCAATCATCATGCTGGACTCAAAATAGATGTTACTAATAATACAATTATCACATTATTAACAGCTCACATGTCTCAATTACAGAAATTTGTGTTTCTTCATGTAATAAGATATGAATAGGCAAATAGAAATGCGTTTATGCACGGTAATCGGCAAAAGTAACTGTAATCATTGGCCCCAAAATTGCAATATCAAACTGAACTATATAATATGTGAGAAATACCATACCAGAAGCAAATGTAATGTTCAATTTTCATGCATTGAAGACAAAGCGACATAATTGTCAAGCGGTTCATGGCCAAAGAATTATCTGTCTCAGAAATAACTGTAAATACAAAATATTATTTTTCCAAAAAAATAATAATGGCATGATTTGCAAAGATTAATGCATGTCACAAATCATGAATAACTATTATGTAATTAATCCTGGACAATAACCACCTCAATGTCTGTCAATTTAAAAACAAAAAATTGCATTTTTCTTAATATGGAGAACCATAGTTAGATTATTTATGGATATAATCGAAAATCTCTCTATATACAAAATTTTTGGTTATATTAGTTGATTCTCCATCTTCATCAAGTATCAAAATTTTCAAGCCTTCTTTGGAAGATACTCTTGCAAGGGCAACGTAAAGTTGACCATGTGTAAAAACTGGTCGTGGTAAGTAAACACTGACCAAATAAAAGCACAGGTGATAGCAATAAATGCAGAAACATTGATCGAAAGCATCATATTTTTTAGCAGAGAAGAAAAGTCCGGCCTAAACCTATAAGAACAAAATGGATAACAAATGAATGGAGCACAGACGTGAAGACATGCGTAAAAAATGAACTCAAAACAAAGCACAAAGCAATCCTAACTTTCAGCACACATTGCTTCATGTAATAATAACAGTTATCATTTTATAAGGAATTCAAACTCTTACGACTGCATTATACATTCATAACGATAGTACTAAATGCAAATACATCTTCCGAAATCATCATAATTTTAATCATGAGCCAAACACTTCACGTAAACCTATCAGAATAAAATAGCGAATAAATAGAATAGAATAAATACGGGCGGTCATGTAGAAATCCATGTGAAACCCCAATGAAAGAGATTAAAAATCCAAAGTCACAATTTTTTATATAATAATAAAGTCGAGCATTTTCTAAGGAATCCGAAATTTTACTACTCAAATGTGAATATGTCGGAGTAGGCAAAAAATTGAAACAAAATTTGAAAAAGGCAAAGAAACGGTTGCATTTCTCATCAACTGTAATAGCATAAATATCCCTTACTTTACACACACACTTTCCACAAAATTGGTATAAAGACAACCAACTTCCGCCAGTTAACTGTTAGAGATATACACATGCTAAAAAAAAACCACAAAAAAAATCTAAGTAATAAAGACAAATTGAATAGGCCACCTTGAAAGATAACAGAAGAATGAATTTGAGAAAAACACCCACCCACCCAAAAAAAGGAAAGAAAAAATTGTAGGAATCTTTTTTGGTGAAATGGCTTACAACAACGTAATTTCTGAAGCAAGTGGCAATTAAGATGCATGGAGATGCCTCCACTGTCTGTGCTGAAACGAAGGATAACACTAAAAATTATTTTCTGTAGGTCATAGTATCCCGCGAACTGGAAACAATCACCTAGTAATAACAATAAAAAAGAAACACCCAGCCATGAATATGTCAGAAAAGCATTCATGACAAAAGAGAGCGGAAAAAAAATAATGCATACTCATACGATAAAAGAACAAAAGCCATAGTTCACGAAAAGATATTTTTCAGAAACGACAAATACGAACATGTCATGATAAATATGAATATGTAATGACACAAATGTGAAACAAAATGAATATGTTATAAATGTACTTCGATTGATCCAAACAAAAGTCATGATTCAAAAAAAGAACTGCGCCATAAAAATATTGCACCTAAAAAAAAAGAGCATCATATTTTTTACCAGAGAAAAAAAGGTCTAAACTTATAAGAACAAAATGGATAACATACGCATGGAGCACAAACGTGAAGACATGCGTAAAAAATGAACTCAAAATGATTCCAACTTTTAGCACACATTGCTTCATTTAATAATAACAGTTATCATTTTCTAAGAAATCCAAACTCTCATAACTGCATTATACATTCATAAATGATAGTACTAAATGCAGATACATCTCACGAAATTGTCATATTTTTAATCATGAGCAAAAAGCTTCACGTAAACCTATTAGGATAAAACAGAGAATAAATAAGTATAGTAAATACGGGCGGTCATGTAGAACTCCACGTGAAACCCCAACGAAAGAGATTTAAAATCCGAAGACACAATTTTTTATATAATAATAAAGTCGAGCATTTCCTAAGGAATTTGAACTTTTACATTTCAAATGTGAACATGCCGGAGCAGGCAAAAAATTGAAACAAATTTATAAAAAGGCAAATAAACCATTGAAAGTTCTCCTCAACTTAATCGCATGAATATCCTTTACTTTACACGCGCACTTCTCACAAAATTGGTATAAATATAACCAAATTCAGCCAGTCAAATGTTAGAAATATAGACATGCTAAAAAAAGAATCTAAGTAATAAAGACCAATTGAATAGGCCACCTTGAAAGAAAACAGAAGAATGAGTCTGATAAAAGAAAAGAAAAAAAAATCGTATGAAAATATTTTGGTGAAATGGCTTACAACAACATAACTTCCAAAGCAAGTGTCAATGAAGATGCCTGGAGATGCCTCCACTGTTCGTGCTAAAACGAAGAACAACACATAAAATTAATTTGTGTAGGCCACAGTATCTAGCGAACTGGAAATAATAACCTAGTAATAATAATAAAAAATAAAAACTGGCCATGAATATGTCAGAGAAGCATTCATGCTAAAAGAGAGCGGAAGAAAATAACGCATACTCATACCATTAAAGAAGAAAAGCCATAGCCCACGAAAATAATCTTTTCAAAAATGACAAAGATGGACATGTCATGATAAATACGAATATGTAATGACACAAACATGAAACAAAATGAATATGCCATAAATGTAATGCAATTGATCCAAACAAAAGTCATGATTCAGAAAAAAGGATTGCGCCATAAAAATATTGCACTCAAAAAACAATTATAATCGCTGGCCGTGTTAAGATTATAAGTAATATGATGAAAAAGAGAAGCGATAAAGAACGATACAAGAAATTGTTTACCCAGTTCGTCGGAGAGAGATTCTGACTACGTCCGGGGGCGCTGCCAAGCCAGGAGTTTGCACTATAATAATTTTTTAGATAGGGTTACAATAAACAACCAGGCTATTTATAACAATAAAACCCTAGTTATAACTTTATGCGAACTCCCTAAAATACCCTAGTTGGATCGTCGTAGACGAGGGCTTGGATGTACAGTACTTTAGACTCCACAACCCAATAGGCCGAAATGAAACTTATGAAATAAAAAAGTATAAACATACATACGCATCTATCGGTTGATACCAGACCCGACAAACAGTGAAGACGTGGAAAAAACAAAACCAAACGTCGAAAATGAGCAGGCCACACAGAGTACCAACATCAACAAACAACAACAAAATGAAGTGAAATTGATTGAGAGCAACAAATTTGTCAAATAAATAACAATTATTATACACACGCACCGAAATCATGCATGTTAAACAGTAAAGACATGGAAAAAACAAAAACCAACAGTAAAAAATGAGCAGGCCACACGGAGTATGAGCATGAACAAAGAACTGCAAAATGGAGTGAAATTGATCGAAAGCAAACAATTTGTAAAATAAATAACAATTATGATACCAACCCAATCGAATAAAGAAAACTGAAATAAGAAAAATAAAATACACAGAGGAAAAAATGAAAAGATCAAAAAATAAAAAGACAATGAGCAGGCCATACATAACAGTAACATGAGCAACAAATTTGTCAAATAAATAACAATTATTATACACACGCATCTCTTAGCCGAAATCAGACCTGGCAAATAGTAAAGACATGGAAAAACAAAAACCAACAGTAAAAAATGAGCAGGCTACACAGAGTATGAGCATGAGCAAATAACAGCAAAATGTAGTGAAGTTAATTGAAAGCAACCAATTTGTCAGATAAATAACAATTATAATACCAACCCAATTGAATAAAGAAAACCGAAATGAAAAAAAAAATTACATAGAGGAAAAAAATGCAAAGATCATAAAATAAAAAGACAATGAGATAAAAGTAACATGAACAAACAATAAACAGAGCAAAAAAATATTCGAAAAGCAACAAAACATCTGGCAACCAACATGCCAAGGATGAGAATGCGAATTCATGAAAAACAAACGTTGAAGAGCAAAGGCATAAAACCTCAAACTAAAAGAAATCTCTTTAAAAAGAAAAAGCAACGCAGAACAATAAAGAAGAAGAAGAAGTAGCAACTAAGATTTACCTCAAACAAAAACTAATCAGAGAAAAAATAAAAAAAAAGAAAAACGCGGACAATTGATTAGAGCCCCCCCCCCCCCCCCCCAAAAAAAAAAGCTCGCGAAACGGATGGAAACTCACGCCGTACAACTTTTGAAATTCTAACGGTATACAAATCAGAGTATGTAATTGAGCATACTTTTCTGCAGCAGTTAGTTCAAAAAGCGATTACTTGATTGGGCAAACCTGGAAGACTCGGCAACAGTTTGATCAGAAAAAGCGATTGGTTTGGAGAGAAAGGATGAATTTTGACCGGTGTTCCACCGACCAAGTGTAAATAACCAAAACAAAAGCCAAAAACTTCCTCGTGAAAAATAAAGAAAATAAAAGAAAAACCATCTCCAAGCTGCTATGCACGTGAACGGAAATAAAGAAATAAAAATCCAATCAATGAACAGGCACCACTTGTCGCAAGGAGGACAACACCCACAAACTTTATTATAGAGGGTATTGACATCATATTTGAAAATCATAAATATTTTAAGTATTAAATATATAAATAATATAATCCGAACATTAATTAATATGAATGATTATATATCATAAGGGAATAAAATAAAATATAAAATATAAAATGAAACAAAATTGATGAATCAATTACTTTGATATCTTTGTCCCACGTATGCTGGAAACAGTTAACTAAAAGGAAAGTGTGAATATAAAAAAGAATAAGAATAACTATTCCAAGAAGAGTTCCCAACAAAAGTAAATAAATGGATCAAGTATTAAAGTCAATCTTGGACCACCAGGTAAATTATTGACCCGAGCAAATAATTAATAAAAAACTGATGAGATGCTTGGGTTTAACATTGTGACTTGAGAAAACAAAAAATATGAATATATACTTCTTCTTATAGATTAAATAAAAAAGTGAATTAAATAAATTATGTGCACATATCATATTTAAAACCATAAAAGTTCTTGATAGTTCATAAATTCTGAAATGTATCAAATCATTAAAAATCACAAAAACAATAGTATGAAAGACATATTGTAATTATTTTGTTGTCTTTATCCCGAATAATAAAAACTAATACTAAAACCAAATACTTGTCACATGAATATACCAACGGTCAAATGCTCAAGTTAATAACTAGACCATCGAATCTATTAGTAAACGAGACATGTATGAATTTTGAGTCCCTAGCCTTCCAAGCTAACGGTGCGGGTTTGATTCCCGCTACCCTCCTATTTTCCCCCTTTTTCTAAATATTCTATTAGAATTATATTCTAGAATATGGAAAACATACTCTAATTAGAATTAGTGAATCATTGAATATACAACTCACAAAATTCTCAACCCGATTTTTGATATTCAATTCAACAAGAGGTAGAAAAATCAAATTGGTTGTCCTCCATTACCATTCATACAACAAAAAGCTACTACCAAAATTATATAATAATTGTTGGGAAACTTATTTATGAGAGTTTCATTATTTTTATTTTGTAGTTACTTGCCTTTCTTGGGCTCAAAATATATTAGGGAACTAGAATTAGGACTCTAGATTTGTTTCCTAGATTGTGTCTAAGATTTTATTTAGTTTCCTAAATTGTGTTTAGGACTAGTTTTCTTGTTTACCAAGAATAGGACTCTTGTCTATTTAAGACAAGAGGAGTCCAAGGAGAAGATCACGTCCTTTAAAGATCTTCACACGACTTTCACGACACGGACGAGAACGCAGCAAGACAACGCAAGCAAAGAAGAACACGAGCAAGTAGATTACTTGGAGCCACTGACCGAGATTAATAAGATCTTTGGAGTTGCATAACCAACGAAGAAGATCATCATACCAAGGTGACAAGTATTTCAGTATCACAGTGTTTGATACTTTAGTTTTCATATATTACTTTATATCCTTTGTATTTGATCTTGAACAAGAAAAGTAATATAGTTTTTGGGTTTGTATACCCAAGTTCACAAGCACTTTTGCTTGTGAACAGAATTTAAATTGTTGTGTTTATCTTTATTTCCGCTGCTTATTTTTGTTAAACTCGGTTTGATTTTAGTTTCAGTGATTGTAACACTGAAAGCAACATCATTTACTGATACTTATTTTCAATAACCATAGACCTACAAATTGACAATTGACATCTAGAGCGGGTTACTTAACGTACTAAGTACTGATCCTTCTTTGTTAGGTGCTATGGATGCTCAAGGCAATCCAAGGCCTCCGATCCTTAATGAAGAGGACTACTCTTTATGGAAACAGAGGATGCGGTGGCATATAAAGAATATTGACGAAAGAGCATGGAGAACCATTCTGGTTAGATGGGAGAAGCCACGAGTTATCAATGCTGATGGAGACACTATCATCAAGAAAGAAATAGACTGGACCGCTGATGAGATAGCAAACTCAAACTGGAATTCTAAGTGCATCAACATCCTTTGTGGATATGTTGACTCAAACTACTATAAGTAATCAAAAAGTGTGAGTCAGCAAAGGATGCGTGGGATGTACTGCAGAGGGTGTGCGAAGGAACCCAAAGTGTGAGGAGGTCAAGATTAAGAATGCTGACTGCTACTTTCGAGTCGATGAGGATGGATGAAAAAGAGTCCATCATGGACCATGTGATGAGACTTTCAGATATCGCAAACGAGAGCGGGGAACTTGGTGAAGCAATGAGAAACTCACGTCTTGTGGGAAAATTACTCAGATCCATCTCAAAGAAATTCAGTATTAAGGTGGTAGCCATAGAAGAATCCAAGAACACAGACGATCTAGATCTCGACGCTTTAGTTGGCTCACTCAAGACATTTGAGATGGAACATCTTGGTTCAAACTCAAAAGAGAAGAATGTTGCTCTCTCCTCTGATGTTAACTCCAATAACGATGATGAAGATTTTGATTTGAAAGGGCTACTTAAAAAGATCGAAACTCCCACACTTGAGGAAGAAGAAGTGTCCTATGTAACTCAACGCTTTAACAAGTTCTTAAAGAAGAAAAACAATATTGGAGGATCAAGTACAAATATCAAGCCACAGGTGCCTACACCAAAATTTTATAGGGCGCACACTTTCCAGATCCCAGTCTTCGCCTTCTGTATCCAATACATCTAGCTCCCCAAAGCTCCTCAGTGAAGTTCAATGTCATGAAACAAAGGTTGGGGACACTATAAAAATGAATGTGCGAACACTCTCGGAAAGAAGAGCATGATTGCTACAGAGTACACTGAAGATGACAATGATTCTGACTCGCCTAAATCAGTTTCAGCCTTATTCGCTAATGTTGTGTGGGATGATGACATCCGTGTTGGTAACACCAAAACCAACACCTTGTGCCTGAATGCAGAGGTTGATGAATATCTTAACGAGTACGAGAGGCTGAGCATTGAGCATAATCAATTATTTTCTAGTTGGGGAAAATAAGTACTCAAAGTCAAGGATCTTATGGTCGAGGTGGACAAACTGACCAAGGAAAAGGATGATCAACTAAATATAATTGTCCGATTGGAGTCGTCACTCACCAAAAAGGATGCGGAGCTAGAACGAATGAAAACTGAATTGAAGAAGGTCCAAGGAACCATTTCAAAACTCAACTAGGGCAAGGCAAAGCTTGACAAAATTATGGATATGAGTTTCCCAGAAATCTCGAGACACGGAATCGGCTACAAACCAAATCAGCCAACACCAGCATCACACCAAGAACAGAAATTAACCAAACGCTACAAGAGGAGAAGAAGACATTATGTGTGTCATCACTATGGTGATCCATATCACATTCAACCTTTCTGTTAGAAGATTGTTGGCGAGAAAAAGAAATTTCAGAGGACAAGGTTGTCTGTTGAGTCCCATGACAATTTCCATGTTACTAACACCAAAACTAACACCAGGTTCAAATAGGTCTGGGTCAAAAAGAATGAGATCAAATGCAATATGATCTATACATCCCTGATATCCCACGTTCCCAGAGCCTGGTACTTCGACAGTGGTTGCTCCAAGCACATGATCGGCTCTGAAGATCCACTTTCCAACATCATCAGATTTCAAGGAGGAAAGGTAAAATATGGTGGAGGTGCAAATGGCCAGATCATTGGATAAGGAACTCTTCATGTTCTTGGTATTTTAAAGCTGGAGAATGTTTTGTTGGTTGAAGGTCTTACTGCAAACTTAATAAGCATAAGCCAGCTCTGCGATGGTGGTTTCAGTGTTAAGTTCAATCGTGAGAAGTGTGAAGTCTATGACGAGGATGGTGCACGTATCCTCACTGGTCAGAGGACTTCTGATAACTGATATCAAATTAATGGTGATGTGTTTTGCAAGCTGTCTCAATTGAGTGATGCTGAGGTGTGGCATCAAAAACTCGGGCATGTCAACTACAAGATGCTGGAAAGGTTAGCCAAAAAGGAAGCTGTGAATGGGCTTCCTAATCTCAACACCAAGATCATCCCTGTTTGCGAGGCATGTCATCCAAATGTGCAAAGTCTCACTACCTCATATTGTTTCGAACTCCTTCATATGGATCTTATGGGACCACTTGAAGTTGAGAGCCTTGGTGGTAAGAGGTATGTTCTTGTAATTGTAGATGATTTTTCCCGTTTTACTTGGGTAGAGTTTTTAAAAGAAAAATCTGAGGCTTTCGAAGCATTTAAAAAACTTGCAGAAAGATCTTGTGTGCGATTTGGTGTGAATATTGGTAGGATTAGGTCTGATCATGGAAAGAAATTTGAGAATGCATCTTTTTCAAACTATTGTTCAAAATTAGGTATAAGTCATGAGGTTTCATAACCTATCACCCCTCAATAAAATGGGATAGTAGAACGTAAAAATAGGTCTCTTGATGAGATGACTTGGTCATTTCAAATGGTATTTCAAAACGTTTTTGGGCTGAAGCTTGTATGTCATATAATTAATAGGGTGTATTTTAGAACAGGGTCTTGTATCACTCCCTATGAGTTGCTTTTGGGTAAAAAATCGAACTTGAGTTACTTTCACATCTTTGGATATATTTGATATGTGATCAAAGATAGAAATCATCTTGAAAAATTGGATTCAAAAAGTGATAAATGCATCTTCATGGGACATTCCCAAATCAGTCATGCATATAGGTTGTTTAATCTCAGGACACGTAGCATGTTTGAGTCGATAAACATCAAGTTCGATGATTTAATGAGTGGTGTTAAACCTGTTGAGGATAATGATCTGGTATATGATCAAAATCCTCAAGATAATGTCACGGTTGGTGTAGATGAAAATACAGGTGTTGAAATTGAAGACGCAGGTGTTGAAACTGAAGAAACTGGTGGTGACAATTCTGGTGACTTAACATCAAACCTAACACCTACTCAAGCTGCTCCAGAATCAAATTCTGATCCAGATGAGGAAGATCCAGCTGATCCCATTGATTTAGACCAGAGGGATATACCATCAAGAATTCAGAGGAACCATCCCACGAGCCAAATTATTGGAGATCTCGATGAAAGAAGTACAAGAAAGCATCAGATAAACTTCAAAAAAATAATTAGGTATGTTTGTTTATCTACTAACTGTTCTATAATTTGAGAGTCTTGGTACCTTTCCAAAATAGAGCCCAAGTGTGTGGAGGTTTGGGATTTAGTTCCTCATCCAGAAAACTCACATGTAACATGAACGAAGTGGATCTTCAAGAACAAAATGGACGAGGCAGGCAATATTATGAGGAACAAGGCTCGTTCAGTTGCTCAAGGGTACACTCAAATTGAGGGTATCGATTTTGATGAGACTTTTGCTCATGTTGCTCGCATTGAATCTGTAAGACTTTTACTTTGCTGTTACTTGTCATATGAAAATATCTCTACATCAAATGGACATAAAGAGTGCTTTTCTTAAGGGAGTAAGTGAAGAAGTGTTTGAAGAGCAACCTAAAGGGTTTGTAGATCCCCACAAACTAGACTTTGTTTTAATACTGAAAAAGGCTTTATATGGTTTAAAACAAGCTCCCAGAGCTTGGTATGAAATGTTGACTCAACACTTGCTCTTTTTAAACTTTAGACGAGGGCAAGTTGACAAAACCTTATTTCTTCTTAGATCAGATAAGCACATCTTGGATCCAGATTTATGTAGATGATATAATTTTTGGACAGATGGTGAAAGATTTTATAACTCGAATGTTTGACACATTTGAGATGAGCATGGAAGGTAATCTCTCTTACTTTCTTGGTTTATAAACTAAACAGCTGGATGACGGTAATTTTCTCTCTCAGACCAGATATGTTAAGAATCTTGTTAAGAAATTCGGGTTAGAGAATGAAATGCATAAGAAAACACCGTTAGGCAAAACAGTGAAACTGTCAAGAGATGATGTTGGTAATGGTGTTGATAACACCATATATAGGAGCATGATAGGAAGTATTTTGTACTTAACAGCGAGTAGGCCTGATATCATGTATAGTGTGTGTCTATGTGCTAGATTTCAGTCAAACCCTAAAGAGTCACACTTAAAAGCTGTTAAACGAATCATTAGATATATAGCTGGTACAACTGAATTGGGTGTTTGGTATTCTAAAGAAACTGGTACTGAACTCATGGGTTATACTGACTCGGACTGGGCTGGGGATGTTGTGGATAGAAATAGTACTACAGGGGGTGTTTTTTCTTGGTTAATAATCTTATCTCATGGTATAGCAAAGAATAAGATTGCATTTCTCTTTCTACAACTGAAGGCGAGTATATTGCAGCTGGAAGTGCTTGTACACAACTGTTATGGATGAACCAAATGATAGAGGACTACGGTCTACATAGTAGAATATTGACTGTGCTATGTGATAATTCCAGTGCTATTGATATCTTGAAAAATCTAGTCCTGCACTCACGAGTCAAACACATTGACATAAGGTACCACTTTATTTGTGACTTGGTTGAGAGAAAGATTGTTAGTCTTAACATATAGGGGCAGACAATTAGATAGCTGACATCTTCACAAAGGAATTAGATTTAGAGACCTTTTCTCGTTTGAGAAGAGATCTCAGAATGTGCATTGTCTAAGTCCGTGTTAGTTTTGATGTTACGACAACAAAACTGTCATCAGTCATAACATCTATATATTTCTGCATGCATTTTTATTTTCTTTTTCATACATAATCTGAATGCATTGAGTCTGGTTGAAACTGCAATAAGGTCATGTGTTGTAATAAAACTGGAGACAAAAAAAAAACTAAACCCTTCAAATAGGTGATTGTGAAACTTTCCCGCAGAAACTGGTTTTCTCCCATGTCCAAAAACAAGAGGTGTTAACATCAATTGCTGAAGATAAGCTATTTCCCTTCAAATCTATAAAAAGATGAAGAAAATCTGGATTAAAAATGATCCAATATTTAAATTTCACCTCTTGAAAGATTTTGACGTAATCATTAACTTGGGTTAAGGGGTCTGTTTTCATTGACTTCACTGAAGCAATGTTGGTTATAATGTCATCATATAAAAACAACACTGATCATGTCACCTAAATTAATTGCTGAATACTTTTTATCTTCTTAGCTCATGATTTTTAGGCATCAAGTTGGACATTCATACTTTGAGAAGATGCCATTTTTTGTGTGTTATGTTCCTTGTGCTCGTGTCTTTCCTGAATTCTCTTAATCTTATTTTGAATCTTGCTAACCAAGTGTTTAAGTGGTGTTAAAATCGGTGGATTGGACAGGTAATAAGGGGTTGATTTGGTGAGTGAAAAATCACTTTGCAAAGAATTTGTTCAACTTTGGTGATGGTTTATAAAAATCTAGCTCTATCACGGTTTTATATATAACTGAGATTTGTGATTTTAATTTCAAAAAGGAGATAGTGGTTTAATTAAGCCTTGAGTTCGTGTAACCTGTTTTTTATAAGTGAAATCATGTGTCTTATATTGAGAAGGAGTGGGCTTGTTTTTAAGGAAAGAAAAATCTTGGGTTTTAAATAGAAGTAGTTGTGATAGTGGGGGAGTTATTTTGTAGCTTTTCCCTTTTTATCCTCTTTCTACTTCTACCGCATACTTTTTAATCCAATTTAGGAAGTTAAGTTTTTTTAATCTTTTTCTCTCTCAATTTTACTGCCTACGGCACCCGATTTTATCCTTGTAGTTGCTTCCAGTCTCTTGCAGGATTCGAACTCTCCATCACCCGGCAAAGCCACGGTTATCCAAGTCAACTACTCCTCCCCGGAAATAGACAGTGTGTTTGGATGATAAGAAAAATCCACCAAAAGTCCAAGAAGAAAAGTTCTAAAGCTGCCCAGAAAGTTCGTGATGGTTCTGGTGTTTCATCACCAAGCCTGACATCACCTATAGCTGCTCCAGTCTCGCCTCCCAGTTCCAGCTCTGATGACGATGCATCTGAACAGTCTTCTGATGTCTCCGATGATGTGTTCTCTCTTTCCCAGTACTTGTCTGCCATGAAGAGAGAGAAGAAGTCCAGAGCTGCCAAGAATATTGGTGTGAGTTCGGGTGTTTCGTCACCAAATATAACATCACCTGCAGCTGCTCTGAAAAAGGATGTTGTTTCTGGTGATGTGTCACCGAAACCAACATTGTCTACTGCTGTTCCTACTTCACCCTCCAGCTCCGATTCTGCCACTATTCTTTCTGTAAGTGCACAAATTCCTTTATCTGCCTTTAATTATTCTGATACCTCTGGTGAAGCTGCGTTTCAAGACATCGAGATTGAAGACATGGTTCCAGTCTCTACGGAGTTTTTGACTACTGACGCTGAATAGCTGTTTTCAGAATATCGTCTCCGTGGCATGATTGATGAGCGGAGAGTGTCGGTTGATGTATTCAAAAGACAGAATCTAATTGCTTTATTTGAAAGTAAAGGTGGCTATTTTCAACTAGGTGTCGTTGACGAATGCGACGGTTGTGACGTGTCCTCAAGCTCAGTTTCTATTTAAGCTAGGCCGTGGCTAGGGCTACAAACAAGTCGAGCGGCTCACGAGCGCTCGCGAGCAGCTCGAGTCAAAGATCGACTCGAGCTCGGTCAAACTCGAGCTCGAGCAGCTCGAGCTCACAAACGAGTCGAGCTCGAGCACGTCACTAATAAGCTCGCGAGTTCGACGAGCTGCTCAATTATGTGTGAATTTACTAAAATACCCCTATTTAATAGTATTAATTACAAAGATACCGTGATTTTATTAGATTTAAAACTAAAAAACTCGAGCCGATCTCGAGCTTTTGTCGATCCGAGCATTGTCGAGTCGATCCCGAGCCGAGCTCAAGCATGCTCATTTGCTTGTCGAGTCGAGCTCGAGCAGCAATCTTTCGAGCTCGTCGAGCTCGAGCATAGATAAAAAAACAGTCAATCTTGGCTCGAAATCGTGAATGCTCGACTCGGTTCGTTTGCAGCCCTAGCCGTGGCATCAAGTTTTCTGCTCCAGTAATGCAGGCTCAAGTTGCACAGCTCCAGGCGCTTCGAGACTCGTTTGTTGAGACTCTTTTACTTTCAGAACAAGAAGGGGGAGAAGATGGAGACGACAAGGATGAAGATGAATCAACGGAGAGTGGTTGTTTGTTTGTTACTTGTTTAGGAGGAGTTGTTTAATTTAGGGGGAGTTTTTATTTTTAAGTTTTTTGAACATTTTTTATGCGTCTTGAGTATTTTGTCCAGAAAGGCAAAAGGGGGAGATCGTTGGGAAATTTATTTATGAGAGTTTCCTTATTTTCCTTTTGTAGTTATCTGCCTTTCTTGGGCTCAAAATATATTAGGAAACTAGAATTAGGATTCTAAATTTGTTTCCTATATTGGGTCTAGGATTTTATTTAGTTTGCTAGATTGTATTTAGGACTAGTGTTCTTGTTTACCAAGAATAGGACTCTTGTCTATTTAAGACAAGAGGAGTCCATGGAGAAGATCACGTCCTTTACAGATTTTCACACGGCTTTCACAACACGGATAAGAACGCAGCAAGACGACGCAAGCAAAGAAGAATACGAGCAAGTAGATTACTTGGAGACACTAACCGAGCTTAAGAAGATATTTAGAGTTGTGTAACCAACGAAGAAGATCATCATACCAAGGCGACAAGTATTTCAGTATCACAGTGTTTGATACTTTAGTTTTCATATATTACTTTATATCCTTTGTATTTGATCTTGAACAAGAAAAGTAATATAGTTTTTGGGTTTGTATACCCAAGTTCACAAGCACTTTTGCTTGTGAACAGAATTTAAATTGTTGTGTTTATCTTTATTTCCGCTGCTTATTTTTGTTAAACTCTGTTTGATGTTAGTTTCGGTGATTGTAACACTGAAAGAAATATCGTCTTACTGAGACTTATTTTAAAACCATAGGTTTTACATTTACAATAATAAATAGATTTCACTTCATGCATCGCACGGATAAAAGCACTAGTGTCACTAAAGAAATAAAACTTTTGAATAAGAGGAGAATATTTTGTTAAGAGGTAATGCAATAAGTTGATAAAAGAGAGTTACCTCTCTCTCTCTCTCCCTCACTCTTTCTAAAATTAGAAATAAAATAAATTTATATCAAATTCATTTTTCATTTTTAAATAAATTTGCTTTCAATAATATATCAATCTTGGAAATAAAACAAATTTATGCTTCATAGATGAGGTGATGTACTTTTGACATGCTTGAGATTTGTATTGTATGATGTTAAATAATTGCCTAAATATTATTATTTCTAGATCGATTCAATTTACGTATTTCAAGATAAACCATTCTCGTTTTGTAGCAAAATAATGACATGCTAATTTACCATATTTAAATACCCTTTATGACTAAATATGCTTTCATCGGAGTCATTTTAAAGACCGAGTACAAAACTACAAAATATTACGGTAAATGAAAATGCATAAAAAAATTCACTATAAATAGCTACTACCCTGCCAAAACACAAAACTCAACATAATGAATACATATTTTTCCCAATCGAATAGCAAAATATTTCCATAACCAGAAAATAATCATTGTGCATAATTGCTCCATGGTTTAGTTAGATGTTAATTCATTCAAAATATATTATAAATATGTTGAGATCACATTTGCAGAGGCACCGAGTGAAGTGGGCAAATTGTGATGACGTTAACGTCAAGGAATGAGGTAGGGTTTGGGTTGATTTAATTTGTTTTGTTGAAAGTGTAGTTTTTTTTTTTTTAATCTAAAGTGTAATGTGACTAATCTAAATATGAATTTGTGAGCAGAAAGGAAGATAATTTTTTTTTTCTTTTTACTTTTCCACATTTCCCCCTTTTTCATCATTAATTTTGACGGCTTGACCATAAAAGAAATTGGGTTAGTTTGGTTCTAATTCGAGACCAGACAAATCTCATGGGTCATACCGTACTGTATTCTTGAGGAAGCTTGGTCGACTAATCACACTTGCTTTACTTCGGTTAGCATAAATGTTTTGTAAATTAATGGGTTGATTGGTTGAACTGATTTAAGAAGTTGATAGTTAATGATTGATAGTTGGTAGTTCATAGATGATAACTTAAAACTAGTAACTGGTAGTTAATTTTAAATTAGTGCTTGGTAAATTAGTTGATTAAAATAGTTGATTGAAGGTTAATTTACCACATAGACATGTTTGAAAAACATAAAATACTATACATAAAAAATAAGAAAAATATAAAAAATAAAATTATAATAAATAATAAAGACTTTCCAGAATATTTTTTCAAGAAATAAGACAAATATATGAGAAATAATTAAAAATAATTATTATAATAATAAATAAAACTTCACTTATGACTAATAAAATAATTTTCATAAAATACAAAGTAATATATTAGTTTATAAATAAGATATTTTTTACAATATAAAAAGATAAAAAAAGATTTTTCTCAATAAGGTAGGAGCTTATTATAAAAAGTTACGATTTGTAATTTTTTCTAAACAGGAGCTTATTAGACAAAATAATCTATCAGGAGCTTATTCTTGATTCTTACCAAGCAGCCTAAAAGAGTTTGTTAAGATAGAATAAATTATAAGTACTTTCAATAAACTCAACCAAGTAGGGTCAATATTTTAATCATATATATATATATATATATATATATATATATATCACTTTGATGCTCATTAAGTATTTGTGCCTTAATTTCACACCAAGAAATGACATCTTTGTGAAATTGTACTCTTATGTAAGAAAATCGTTAACAGTTATTGTTGATTGTTAATAATATATTATTTTGGATTTTTTTTTTCTTTTGTAGAGATGATAAAATACACATTGCATTTATAAATTTGTTTAATTCTTAGTTCATTTAGTATTCATATATTCAGATACAAGTAAATTACGAAGTCCTTGTATATACAACACTAGTTTATATCAAAATAAATATAAAAATTATTTGTGATAATCAAGGAGTTTTTAAATTTAAAAGTAAAAAAACTTAAAAGTTATCGTAGTCTCGATTCTTCCATTTTACCGATGTCTAATCAATATTTATTAACTATTTTTTTTATTAAATAATTTTATACTGTAGTTTTTTGATTATACTCATTAGTAATTTTATTTACATACTTAAACAAATTCAAAAGTTGTCACATTCTCAACCCGTGTCGAATCTATATTTATTATTATTATTAAACAATTTTATATATTAATGTTTAAATTAAACTTGTTAATAGTTTTTATAAATTCAATTTGTGTCGCATTGTACTGCTGTTTAAACAATTATTATTATTATTATTATTATTATTATATAATCTTATATATTTATGGTTAAATTTTATTTCTTAATAATATTTAGTTATATATTATGTTATTGAAAATAACTCATAATAAAAGGAAATATTGAATTAGGCAAAAAAGTAATAAAAGAAAAATATTAAATTAGACAAGATATAAAATATTAAGTTAGGCAAAATATAATTAAAAAAAATATTAAATTAAGTAGATATTAGAATCCCTATTTTCGGTTAGTCTACAAACCACTAAAATTCGCCAACACATCCCACCTATATAAACTAGTAGATTTCTATATATGTGTATGTTTAGAAAATTTTAGGCTTACGTGTAATTTTCTAGTGGTACGCATTCTTACTTAGCGAATTTTGGTGGTTTGTATACTTACTAAATATAAGAATGATAATATTAAACTAATTAAATATATCTCCTTTTATGATATTGTGTTTAACTTAACCATTTCCTTTTTCTATATTTTGCCTAAATTAATATTTTTCTTTTATTATATTTTGACTAATTCTATAATATATTTTTTTTTATTCTTTTAGTATAAAAATATAAAAAGTCAAATATAACTAGAAAAAAACTAATTTTATTCGAAGAATTTAAAATATAAAAGGGAAGTAAACTACGAATTATTTATAATAATCTTAGTATGTAACTAAAAATTATTATTATAAACATAAAAAAATATAACAATTATATAATAATATCTAATTAGACATGAGTTGGAAATGTGATGACTTTTGAATTTCTCTTATATATAAATAAAATTATTAAGGAATTTAATCTAACTACTACAATATAAAATATAAAATTATTTAATAGTAAAAAAATAATAGTGAATAAACAGTAATTAGACATCTGTACAAGACATGAGTTGAGAATACATAATCATTTGGGTTTTTTATATTTAGATTTAAAAACTATGTATATCACATATTTTTTTTTTTATCTTTTAATAAACTATGTGTAACACATAGATGTTAAACTAGTATTTGTGTGTAAATTTGGTATAATTTCGGAAAACTCTGATAATTTGCAAATCTTATACATTCTAAATTCCAACAATTAAAATTAATTATTTTGAATATATTGGTTATTTTTAAATATATTTTCATAGGTTTATAATTTGCCGATTTAAAGTCACCTCGTCTAAAAAATCGAGTTAGGCGGCGAAAAATCGAGTTTATACCAAATCGACCTACCAGCCGCTTAGGCCACAAAAAATGTTAAGTTCAGGTAAGGTTCCAAAAGGCGTGAGGCGTGTTAAGGTGGCGAGGTCGAGCCTCAAGCCTTAAAAGCCTAGGCGGCAAAAGGCGTTTTCATTTTTTATATTATTTTAATTATTTTTTTACTAATAAGTAAATTAAACAATACAACGTATAAAGACTTTTTGCAATATTTTTTAATTTATCAATAAAAAAATAATTTTTAAAATATTTAAATTAAGATATTACTTAGTATTGTTAACTTCGTAACAATCTCGCACGACTGAACTCAAAATATATATATTAAAATAAGTGAGTTTAACAGAAAATAAGAAATAAAATACAAACATAGTTAAAACACAACAAAAAATTGCATGTTACATACATACGAGGCGGCTTTTTCAAGCCATTTGCAAGGCGAGGCGTTTCGGTGAAGCCTCAAGCCTAGGCGGGATTAGGCGAAACCTAGGCGGGCCTTTTAGAACACTGAGTTCAGGCCTAAATAAAAAAATAAGTTTGTTTATTTTGAAATGTGATTTCTAGGCGCCGTTTAGGTGATATACATTAGTGTGACGTCTAACTAACGCCTAACAATTTCTAAATTTGTTTTTTTTACTCTGGCGAGCAAAATCTTTCCATATGCTTTTGACACATCCCACTGTTGTCATAATCGCCGGTCCAACTATGCTTCCAATTAGTCATTTTCTTCTTGATTTTATCTGCATGGATTATTGAAGGTTTTATTTTGTGAAATATATCTTGGAAATTTTCTGTGGGTTCATCACGGATCCTGTACAAAAAGCTGCAATTTTTTTTTCTTCTTTGAAAATCTCCGTAATAGGGCTCTTTTTTCCCCTCTTTTTTGTATTCATCATTAAATAACAAAAATATGGGAATTATAAAAGCAATATAATTTGGTTATTGGACCAACTTTTACTAATTTGGCACGACATAATTGTTGCATAATGGCCACACCTTTGCCACAATGGGCATGTGTTGTATATTGTTAAATAATAAGGGATTTTTTTATTTATTTATCATTTGGCCATTTAGCGTTTTTTTTTTTCCACCCCTAATTTGGTTCATGACTTGTGCCACTACGAGGGGACAATGGTCGTGCTCTGTTTCATCATTCAACTATGAATGGAAACTTCTGGTTCCCACTCTTTTATTTTAGGCACAGGTGCTAAAAATACCAATTTTTTGTTATACTGCATGTCAGGTTGAAAATATCGTGATATTTGATATATTGAGAAGTTTGATACAATATACGATATCAAAATGTTTGGTATGAAAGTGATATGCCATTTTGTTATTAATTATAGTAACCAAATACCCATATTTATAAGTACAAAACTACGGTTTTAAGGGTACATGGTTCATTTACTCTTCCTCCTTATATATCCCCTCCTATCCTATATACTAATGTAAAATTTTCTTATCTTATACTCTCTCCGTTTTTTAATAAATGTCGTTTTAGAGTTTTTGTTCAAAATTAAGGAACATAATATTTGACCAATATATCTTCAATCAATTAATAATATTCTCATTTAATTACTTCCATTCTTTCCCTTTAGTTATTTTATTATCATAAACTTGTTTATATTTCTTAAATTAAGTGGGGATAAAATTGAAATAAAGTGGTAAAAAATTCTAAAACGACACTTAATTTATAATAAAATTGAATATCTAAAACGACACTTATTTTAAAACGGAGGGAGTATGTTTTATTTCACGTTTCGTTAACTTTGGAAACTTTTTTTGTGTTTCTGTAAAATTTGATGGTCTATAATTTTGAAAATAAGTATCAGTAGACGATATTGTTTTCAATGTTAACCAATACTGAAATCAACATCAAACAGTTTCAGAATAATAAACAGCAGTTTTAGAAAACAGATGTTGAGAACGATGTTAACAACATCGAAACCAACATCACACAGAGTTTAAAAACGTGCAGCGGAATAAATATTAAAAATCAAACACAACAATTTAAAACCAGTTCACAAGTAAAAGATACTTGTGAACTTGGGTGTACAAACCCAAAAACTATATTATACTTATCTTGTTCACGATCAATACAAAAGACTCAAAGTAATATATGAAAACTACGGTATCAAAAACTATGATACTAAAATACTTGTCGCCTTGAAGGATGATGATCTTCTTTGTTGGTTACGCAACTCCAAATATCTCGTGATTAAAATCGTGGCTACAAGTCTTGTGGCAAAGCTTGTGATGATCTTCTCCGTTGGTTACGCAATTTCGAAGATCTCCTTGATTTGGATCGTTGCCACAAGTCTTTTACTTGCTCGTGTTCTTCTTTCCTTGCGCCGTCTTGCTCTTGCTGCCTCCTTCTCAAAAAATCGTGTGTCAAGATTATCGAAGGTGTCATCTTCTCTTGGCTTTGTCTTGTCTTAAATAGACAAGAGTTCTAGAGTCCTAAACTTGGTAAACAAGTTAAACAAGTTCTAAACATAATTTAAGAAACTAAATAAGATCTTAGACATAATTTAGGAAACAAATCTAGAGTCCTAATTCTAATCCCCTAATATATAGGAAACAAATTTAGAGTTCTAATTCTAATTCCCTAATATATTTTGGGCCCAAGAAAGGCAAATAACAAAATAAGGAATTATTCCCAAGAATAAAATCCTCAACAATCTCCCCCTTTTGCCTTTTTGGACAAAATACCCAAGACGCATGAAAATTATCAATAAACTAAAAACTCCCCTGAATTAGAAACTCCCCCTAAATGATGTAACCATTGTTTAAAACAATTAGAAACTCCCCCTAAATGAGGTAACCATTGTTTAAAACAAACAAAAATGAATCACATTCACAGCAGCGTCTTCCACATTCTTCTCCCCCTTTTTGTTCTGAAAGAAAAAGGACCTCAACAAACGAGTCCCGAAGCGCCTGGTGCTGTGCAACCTGGTTATCAAACAAAGTAAACTGGGCTCGGACAAACGGAGCAGAAAAATACACCATGTTGGTATTGATGTTGAGAATACCAGAATCAACACCGGACATGATACCAGCTCGAAAAGGTGCCTCGGTGCCTAAAGAAGGTAATCAGAGTCTGCTTCACGAAAACAGCAACGGGGATTTGACGCTCAGCAATCATGCCTTGATTTTGAAATGTCAAGAACAGCTCTTCAGCTTCACTCATCAAGAACCTTGTGGAGATTGGTTCCATGTCTTCAATCTCGACGGCTTGAGATGGAGCCTCATCAGAGCTAGCAGAGTGGTCGGAGGCAAATGTTGATATCGGTGCACTGGCAGATGGAACATTGTCAGAATCGAAGTTTGGAGAGGAGGCAGGATTATCTGCAGGTGATGTTGGTTTCGGTGACACAACACCAGAACCAACATAGGCGGACACGACAGCTTTGGACTTCTTCTTCTCTCTCTTTGGGTGGAATTTTCTTATTATCTAGACGCACAACCTGTTTTTGGAGCTTTGCTGGGTGATGGTGAATTCGACATTCTGCAAGAGAATTAGAAACAACCACAAACACAAAATCGAGTGCCGTAGGCAGTATAATTGAGAGAAAGAAAAAGTAAAAACCTTAACTTTGTCAATATGAAAAAGTCGTAAGCAATAGATAAAAGAAGGGGATGAACAAAGTAAAGTTAAAAAATAACTCCCCCACTCTTTCTCAAAATAAGACACACGATCTCAACTCAACTACTCCATCATCCCAATTTTGGAAATAAAAACCACAAATCTCAACTACTTAGAAAACCGAGATAGAGCTAGATTTTTATAAACCATCACCATAGTTGAACAAATTCTTTGCAAAGCAATCTTTCACTCGCCAAATTAAACTCTTATTACCTGTCCAATCCTTTGATTATAACACCATTGAAACACTTGGTTAGCAAGATTCAAAACAAGAATTAAGAGAATTTAAGAAAGACAAAAACACAAACAACAGAACGTTTTCTCAAAGTATGAATGTCCTATTGGATGCCTAAAATTCATGACCTAAAAAGGTTAAAATAAATCACATTACAGTTTTAATGACTCGATCAGTGTTGCTTTTTATTACTGACAACATTATTAACCAACATTGCCTCAGGCGAAGTCAATGGAAACTTACCCCTTAACCCAAGTTAATGACTACGTCAAAATCGCTCAAGAAGGTGAAATTTAAAGATTGGATCAATTTGTATCCAGATTTTCTTCATCTTTTAAGATATTTGAAGAGAAATAGCTTATCTTCACCAATTGCTGTTAACACCTCTTGTTTTTGGACTTGGGAGAAAACCAGTTTCTGCGGGTAATCTCCACAATCACCTAATTGAAGAGGTTGGTCTTTTTGTCATCACTTTTATTGCAACACAAGACCTTATCGCACTTTCAACCAGACTCAATGCATTTGGATTATGTATGAAAAGAAAAAGAAAAATGCATGCAAAAATATACAGATGTTGTGACTGATGTTGGTATGGTGTGTCACAACATCACAAACCAATATTGGTTCAGACTATGCACATACCGAGATCTCTTCTCAAACGAGAGAAGGTCTCGAGATCTAATGCCTTTGTGAAGATGTCAGCAAGCTGATTGTCTGTTCCTATATGCTCAAGGCTAACTATCTTCCTCTCAACCAAGTCTCGAATAAAGTGTTATCTTATATCAATGTGTTTGATTCGAGAATGCTGGACCAGATTTTTCGAGATATCAATGGCACTGGAATTATCACAGAGCACAGTTAATGTTCTTCTATATAGACCGTAGTCCTCTATCATTTGGTTCATCCACAATAACTGTGTACAAGCACTTCCAGCTGCAATATACTCGGCGTTAGCTGTAGAAAGAGAAATGCAATTCTATTTTTTGCTATACCAAGATATAAGATTTTTAGCATATTTGGACTCAGAAAGAAAATTACCATCACCCAGTTGTTTAATTTGCAACCAAAGAAAGTAAGAGAGATTACCTTTCATGCTCATCTCGAATGTATCAGACATTTTCGTAATAAACTCACTTACCATCGATTCAATACGAGTGACTGGAGCAAACGTCTTAACTGAATTTGAGTCTGATTTTAGATCAGCTTGAGTCGATGTTGGGTTTGATGTTGAGTTCCCAGAACCGTCATCGAAACCAACATCACCAATTTCTTCAATTTCAACACCTGCATCTTCGATGTGGTAGCAGTTGTCTGATATCCTCTGACCAGTAAGAATACATGCATTGCATTCGTCATAAACTTCGCATCTTTCATGAGTGAATTTGACATTGAAACCACCATCGCACAGTTGGCTAATACTTATCAAGTTCGCTGTTAAACCTTTAACCAGCAACACGTTCTCAAGCTTTGCAATACCAGGTACATGAAGGGTTCCTTGGCCAATGATTTGGCCATTTGCACCTCCACCATACTTAATTCTTCCTCCTTGAAATTTGAAAATATTCGAGAGGAGATCTTCCAAGCCGGTCATGTGCTTAGAGCATCCACTGTCGAAGTACCAGGCTCCCGGGACATGGGATTTCAGGGAGGTACAGATCATGTTGCACTTGATATCATTTTTCTTGACCCAAACCTTTTTGAACCTGGTGTTGGTTTTGGTGTTGGTTTTCAGGAAACCAACATTGGACTCAGCAGTCATCTGCGACCTTTTAAAATGAGTTTGATTACCAACAAGCTTCCAGCAGTATGGTCGTATGTGACCTGGTTCACCACAGTGATGGCACACGTATTGTCTTCTTCTCCTCTTGTGGAATTTGGTCGACTTCACCTTTTGACTTGAATCTGGCTTTTGAACATGCTTGTATCCAATCCCGTGTTTTGAACAATTTAGGATACTCGATTCCAGAATCTCATCCACCTTGGCCTTGCCCTTGTTGAGGTTTGTGAGGGCTTCTTGGACCTTCTTCAACTCGGTCTTTACTCGTTCTAACTCATCATCCTTTTTGGCGAGGGATGACTCCAATCGGATAATTATATTCAGTTGGTCATCCTTTTCCTAAGTCAGTTTGTCCACCTCGATCTTAAGATCCTTAACTTTGAATACTTGTTTTGCCCAACTAACAAATAATTGCTTATGCTCAATGCACAGCTTCTCGTACTCGTCAAGAGATTCATCATTCTCTGTATCCATAGTACCTAGACAAATAAGGATCAGTATTTAAAAGGTTAAGTAACCCGCTCTAGATGCCAATTGTAAAATTTGATGGTCTATGGTTTTGAAAATAAGTATCAGTATACGATGTTGTTTTCAATGTTAACCAACACTGAAATCAACATCAAAAAGTTTCAGAATAATAAACAGAAGTTTTAGAAAACAGATGTTGAGAACGATGTTAACAATCGAAACCAACATCACACAGAGTTTAAAAACGTGCAGCGGAATAAATATTAAAAATCGAACACATCAATTTAAAATCAGTTCACAAGTAAAAGATACTTGTGAACTTGGGTGTACAAACCCGAAAACTATATTACTTATCTTGTTCACGATCAATACAAAAGATTCAAAGTAATATATGAAAACTACGGTATCAAAAACTATGATACTAAAATACTTGTCGCCTTGAAGGATGATGATCTTCTTTGTTGTTTACGCAACTCCAAAGATCCCGTGATTAAAATCGTGGCGACAAGTCTTGTGGCAAAGCTTGTGATGATCTTCTCTGTTGGTTACGCAACTTCGAAGATCTTCTTGATTTGGATCGTTGCCACAAGTCTTTTACTTGCTCGTGTTCTTCTTTGCTTGCGCCGTCTTGCTCTTGTTGCGTCCTTCTCAAAAAATCGTGTGTCAAGATTATCGAAGGTGTCATCTTCTCTTGGCTTTGTCTTGTCTTAAATAGACAAGAGTTTTAGAGTTCTAAACTTGGTAAACAAGTTAAACAAGTTCTAAACATAATCTAGGAAACTAAATAAAATCTTAGACACAATTTAGGAAACAAATTTAGAGTCCTAATTCTAATTCCCTAATATATAGGAAACAAATCTAGAGTCCTAATTCTAATTTCCTAATATATTTTGGGCCTAAGAAATGCAAATAACAAAATAAGGAATTATTCCCAAGAATAAAATCCTCAACAGTTTCGATGTCATTCGAGCCTAAAATTTAGCTAATTTAATATTTTTTTTTCAAAATTTAATATTTTCCTAATATTATATTTTGTCTAATTCAATATTTTCCTTTTATTACATGTTATTTAATTTAATGTTTTCTTTAACATATATTGACTAGTTCAATATCTTACTTTTATTCTTCTAATATAAAATTATAAAAAAGTTATATCTAATTAGAAAAAATCTATATAAGTTGAATTAATCTTTATTTATAATAAAAGTTAAAATAATTTTATTAGAATCTTAAATATTTATTTAAAAAAAACACGAGTTGTATAAAATTATTACAAAAGGAAGATAAATATAAAAAATATAAACTTAAATTTGTTTTATCTAATCCATATATGAAAAACTATTGTTACGCATAAACAAGAAGAAGAAAAAACAAAGGAAAACAAAAAAGATAAAATAAATAATAATAACAAATTATTACACCTAGGAAAATAAATATTAAATATATTCTAAATCTCTTTATGTAATCCCAATATAATAAATTGATACACACATTATATATCTATATGAACAAATTAGTGTCTTACGCAAAAAAGAAAAAAATAATAATAATAAAATAATATTACATATATTACAAGTTAGATATACGACGTTTTTTCATTAGAATCATCTGTACCTTATAAATTTTAATTTTTTATATCATATATTCACATGTGACACGCAGGTGTTGTATGTTTTATATTTTTTTAAACTCAAATTTCTACAAATTTTTCCGTCAAATTTAGGGTATTTTTCGTGACTCACGGTAAAAAATTTAATATTCTTTATTATTGAAAGCAGCTTTACTGTAATTAGAACAAATAATGTTCTGATTTGTGTGTAAGAATTATTTATTGTGTAAAATAATCTTCCTGTGAATAGAACAAATACCATTTTCAATATTATTATTTTAGTGTATTTAATGAAAATTAATCCTTTTCAAATCCCTCATATTATAAGGTTATATTATGCAGTATGATTGCAATTTTATTGTCATGTATCTATGTCTAACTTGTTACTCAATATTTACGCCTAAATATTAAATAAAACATGGTGTATGTTTAAATTCTAGGCCTCCGCCTAGGCGCTAGGTGATGGTTCGTTGCCTAGCAATTTTTAGAACCATGACATATCTCCCTATATATTAATTCAAAATCCTCATATCATATGTGTTTGTTTTTCACGCTTCATTAACTATGGAAAAAATTCTGGTGCTTCGGTGTCATCCGAGCCTAATATTTACCTGATTTAGTATTTCTATTTTATTATACTTTACCTAATTTAATATTTTCCTAATTCAATATTTTCTTTTTATTACATGTTACCTAATTTAATATTTTCTTTAACATATTTTACCTAATTCAATATCTTACGTTTATCCTTCTAGTATAAAAATATAAATAAGTTATATTTAATTAGAAAATCTATATAAGTTGAATTAATTTTTATAAATAATAAAAGTTGAAATAATTTTATTAGAATTTTAAATATTTACTTAAGAAAGTACGAGTTATATAAAATTATTACAAAAGGAAAATAAATATAAAAAATATAAAATTAAAATTTTCTATCTAATCATAATATAATGAATTGAAAATAACGTTAAAAATATATATATGAAAAACTATCGCTACGTCAAGAAAAAAAAAAAAACAAAGTGAAACAAAAAAGATAAATTAAATAATAATAATAATAATAATAATAATAAATTATTACGCTTAGAAAAATAAATATCAAATATATTTTAAATTTCTTTATCTAATACCAATATAATGCATTGATACACACATTATATATCTATATGAATAAATTAGTGTCTTACGCAAAAAAAATAATAATAATATTACATATACTACAAGTTATATGTACGACATTTTGTCAATAGAATTATAAGTGCCTTATAAATTTTAGTTTTTATATATCACATATTCTTATATGACACGCGGTGTTGTATATTTTACATTTCTTTCAAACCCAATTTTCTACTTTATAACTAATTTCCTGATTCACGGTAAAAAAAATTAAAAATTCTTTATTGTGAAAAATAGTATTACTGTAATTAGAACAAATAATGTATTTATTTGTGTAAAAATTATTTATTGTGAAAATTAATCTTCCGGTAAATAGAACAAATAATGTTATAATTTGTATGTACAATTTTTAATATTATTCTTTAGTATTTTTAATACATATTACTCTTTTCCGAATCCCGCATAATATGCGGGCGTTAAACTAGTGTGTGTGTGTGTAGCCTTTCTAAATATGTTTTTCAGAATTTTCTCCACTCATTTCACTTACTTTTTGTAGTAAGAAATATTTATTATTTATGTAAATATCTTTTTTTTAGAATATGATTTCTATATCAAAATAGTAACTTGGAAACGATGTCATGTTTATATTTCATAAAAAAAAAGGTTGTTATTTTTTAGGTTGATTTTATTTTGTAATTTTTATAAATTATGTCAAAGATCAGTTTGTAGCACCTTTGAAAAAAGTTTCAAAAAGATATATAATTTAATAAATAAATATATAAAATTGACTCCACACATTATGAAATTGATCTATGAAAAAGTATCCAGAATTACATGCCGGTATGTATGATAATGAGTGGATAGTAATTTTTTGAAATTATCCAATTATACATTAATTTAATACTGGACTCCACATATTATGTAGTACTAACTCTTTCCATTTTACAAAATGATTTTTATAGTAATTATATCATTTATATTTAACCACGTTATACTTTATCATTTATTTTTTGAATTATGATTTCTATATTAAAATAATTACTTGAAAGCGATGCTATGTCTATATTCCATTAAAAAATATGTTGCTATTTTTTAGGTTGATTTTATTTTGTGATTTGTATAGATTTGTGTGAAAATCACTTTGTGACACGTTTAACGAAAAGTTTCAAATAGATATATACATTTTCGTATAAATTTATTCAAAAATATATTTGAGGGGTTTGAATATATGACCTTTCTTCTTAAAAAAATTGAATTGCCGTGAATTTTTCTTTTTTAATCTTTATGAGATAATGGTGATAATAGAGAAAAACTCATCCGTGAGTTAAGAGCATGTTTAATAAAAAAAATGATTTGCTACATTTTTCATTATATTCTTCATTTTTTATTATAATTATCTTTTTTTTTTAATTTTACGTTTTTGGTGAAATCTAATCACGTTATTTATGGAAGTTTGAATATTTGTTTGGTTGTGAAATTCCATAATTTTTGTTGGCAATATTTGTATTAAAATAGTAAATAGAATGTTTGTCTCTCATACTTTAAGATTCCAATAATCAGTTGACATATTACTTGATGGGTGCAAATCTTGAATTTGGAATTATCTTACCAATAATTGAAGATTTCAAAATAAACTCATAATAGTATCTAATTCAAATGGTTTATATATTTAAAAGATATGAATCATTTAAATATCCGTTTGAATACGTTGATTACTTTAGATAAAGTACATTTAAAAGACAAATATAAGCTCCCACTTTATTCAAAGATCCAATGATCATGTTTAATGACCCTATTCGATTGATTTTTTTAAAGGAGTTTATAGTTTTTTCCTCTCCCAATAAGCTTTTTTCGACTGGTTGGTAAAGACTCCCGATAAACTTCTGGTAATTTATTGGGCCTAATAAACTTATGTTAAGAATAATTACAAATTATAATTTTTCCTAATAAACCGCTAACTGAATGATTTTTTTTCTATTGTAGGAATAGGTTGTTTTATAAAGTAACATATTTTTTTAAATTTTACGAAAACATTATTTTAGATACAAGAAATCTTTTTATTATTAAGAATTATTGTACATATATTTTGTTTTATAATCTAACTCGGCTTTTACAATCAATATTTGTTTTAAGAATCTTGGGTTATTTTTTCTTTTCTTACTCCTTTTATATTTGAGTAAAATTGGGTTGTTCATTTTAAACAAAATTATTTCTTATTTTATTATTTGTGGGTTGTTATTTCAGTGTCTAAGACCACTTCAAGCTGAATTTGACGAACATTATAAGTATTGTAATGTAATTATCATTGAACTTTTTCTTGATTTTTTTAAAGGGTCATAATGGCAAAAGAATACGATGTCATTTGGGATTATTATATTTGGACTTTACAAGTGCAATTCTTGTATAAAGGAAAATATTGGGATGCTAATTTCAATTAAACGGGCATTAGAGAAATCCAAGAACTAATAGATATTTATTAATATAAAATTATTTGGGAAAGTACCTAGTATGAAATATAAGTCCACAATTGAATCTTAAGTATTTGGCTTTGTGTTATAAAAGTTAATGAAACGAGATTACATAATTAATTTAAATAAGGCAATTAGAGCATTATATTTTTATGTAAACAATTATATTAAAAATAAAAGACCAAAAAATCTAATTGCAATATATATATATATATATATATATATATATATATATATATATATATATATATATATAATTATATAGGTAATTTTTTTTAAATATGGTTGAAAACTTTTACCTCTGTTTTTTTACTTTTAAATATGTCAAAAATTAATATTATAAAAACTGAACAACATAAAAATCTTATAGCAATTGTATATTATGATTTTAGTGTATCAATTTTGGTTTAATCTACAAATTGTGTGTGTGTGCGTGCCTGCGTGTGTGTTTGTGTAGGGATTGGATTCAATGGATCCAATTCTTAAAATGAGTCTTGAGGGTCAAATCAGAGCACCCATTAGATTTAAATCTGGTGGATCTAAATTATTTGAAAATTTGTTAACTAATAAACACACAACATTATATGTCCTTCTAAATTGGTATTAATGAATCTCTAAATGTGCGACAGTTTCCTTTAAAATGTGTAGTGATATTATTGAAAATTAGCTTCGTCTAAAAAAAGAGTATGTAACTGAGTGTCACGGTTCATCTAACTGTGCATCAACTGACTTCTAAACGTGCATTAACAAACATCTAAATGTGCTTTTTTTTTTCTTTTGTATATATCATTGATTTTTGAAATAATTTCAAATTGAACTCTTAAATTATAGTTTACAGGACAAAATGGTACGCGTCTTGTTCAGTTGAATATAAGGAATAATATGATGTATTATTACAAAAATATTTATATTTCTCAAAAGATATACATATATTTTAATGGATGATAAGTCCAAAAAGTTGAACTACCAAATAAAGGGGGTACTAACCTCAAAAGAGATCAGCGACCTGGATTTACTTCTGAATATGCTACAGCGACCTGGGAAGCCCTCCTCGAATCTCCTAGCGACCTTGCTGATCCTGCAAAACAGCGTCTCGAACGGGTAGGAGTCCCACCCTCCAACCCGTTAAGACTCTCCGATACTTAAGTCAATATTAGCTTATGAAAATAATGAGAGGTATGCACCTCCTTTTATAGATACAAGAGAAGTCCTTCCCCAGCAAGGGTTACCTTCTCCTACCACAATTCCATAAATACCACAACTGTCTTATAATTAGGATTCATCCCATATAGTAAATTCCCATAAACAATAAACCTCTCAATAAAGTACCAAAATAAGCCGGAGCTTACGGCCCACCAGGCCCATAACAATCCACGTACATCAAACCCACAAACAGGCTCAAGTACTCAGCCCAAATTACAAGAGATCACGACCCTATATGAAAAATCATCCCCATACTACAGGTCGCTACTCTTCACAAACAGCTCGCTAATACCAAAACAGCTCGCTCACTTCTCAAAATCACAACACAGCTCGCTCATCTTCTAGGAGGAACACCCTCTCCCATAAATGAGGTCGCTTACTACAAATAACCTCATAAATCAAATAATATTACGTATGGACATTTTGGTCCGTATCAATGGAAGATGTATATTAATGGAGGAGAGAGAGAGAGAGAGAGAGAGAGAGAAAGAGATTTTATATCCATCTAACAATGTTATTTATCATTTAACACTCAGTTGATGCACATTTACAAATCCATTAATACACATTTAGAAAGAATCTAGATATATATCTTTCTTCTTCTAAATTCATACCATCGGATCTAACTTATTTGATGGCTAAGATTTGACCTTACAGACTCATTATAAGAATTAGACTCATTAGATCCACTCCACACACACACACACGCGCACGCACACACACACACACACACACACACATATATATATATATATATGTGTGTGTGTGTGTGTGTGTGTGTGTGTGTGTGTGTGGACTCATTGAAAATATTAATTTGTGGTGCTGATAATTCGAAAAATAGATTAAAAATATAATATTGTATACAAATAAGTATTTCATAACGTGTAGTTATTAAATGTAGCAACTTCATGCATTTTACATTCTACGAGTTTTTAGGGATGCTCGGTAACTATACTAATATATATTTTATTACCCTTTTCTAGGGTTGAGTTGTACCCAAGAATATGAAACTCATTAAATTCAAACAAATTTTCTTTTTTGTTATTCAAATCTTGTAAAGCATGCCCTTATTATTATTATTATTATTATTATTATTATTATTATTATTATTATTTTGTTTGCTTTTATTTTTCAATATGTGATGGAACACATTTCGACATGCGAGTAAAATTACTATAGCCCAAAATTTCTAGTTTGTTGTATAAGATTCTTTTTCCTAATAGGCCCAAAGTGGAGCTTCGTTTAAGGCCCCGAAGTCGATTGATCGACCCTAATTCAATCCATGCAATTTGATACGTTGCAATCCTTGCATCGTATGGGTACACTGTTATTTATATAAAACATTCCCCCTTGAATGAATTTGAGATGATGTCTTGTAAAAATCTTTCCAAACAAAACCAAATAGGACAAAATTTGGTAGAAGGAAAAAGAATGCAACGGTTCTCCCCAGCAAACCATCATTATAGATCTTTGAGTCGATACATGTCGATCTTGTGCATCAATCCTTTAAATGATGATGTTGGCAATATTTTCGTGAATAAGTTAATCAAATTACCACTTAAGCGAACTTGTTGGATATCGATGTTGCCACTCTTTTAGAAATTATGTGTGCAAAAAGGATTTTTGGAGAAATATATTTTGTCTTGCCACCTTTTTATATGTCCTCATTTGAGTTGTGTGATACATTGAATATATATTTTAAAATTTATAGTATCCAAATAAAGCCTCATTAAAACCTTGTTAGAAAAAATTTGTGTGACAAAAAATTAGCCAAGGGAAAAAAGAGTACATCTCAATGTTATCAGATGTAGTTCTCGTGTTCATCGCCCATCAATATCTTCAAAATTTGAAATATAATATGATTCGGGATTTATGAACTCTTCATAAGTCTTATACCAAGTGTTGATGTTTATACATCATTATTATGCAAAGAGTATGACTCGTCAAAATATTATAAGGAAAAACCCAATGGGAGAAAAAATCTGGGTGAAGGAGAAAGAGTACGTTATTCGTTGGATATGCCCATAATGTTGTCTCATTAAAAAACCCAATGAGGCAGAATCCCAATTAACGGAAAAGAGTGCAATGCATATCCGTCATATTAACTGACTATATTACAAATATGCTTCAAGCGTATCAAAACCCTTCTAAGATTTTGTTGCATTCATGACCTTGTTCTATATTGTCAGTTGAATTAAATTTTAAGTTTCAATATCACCCACCAAGTAAACATAATGCTCTTGTAGCATCAATATTTATTTATATATTATTGCCAACATATTTTCATATGAATGGACTTCTAGTTCGACATATAGGAATCTGCAAGTTTGCACATTCAATCTTGGACAAAAGATTGTGTCATGAACTTTTAATTATATTCAAAATATCATTCTCGTTGTCATTGAACTCGTGAGTATAAATATAGTTGACTAGATTTCTTGTTGATTCTATTTGATCCCCGTTATATAGACATAACTTATCGATATATCTTTGTTCTAGAGTTATCACTAGGTATCTGAACTTATTCAAGGGTTTATAGTTCATTATGTTTGTTTATTTAATGTAGTATAACTATGAATAAGATGACCATCACCAACAAATTCTTCATATAAAGGATAAATATTAATATTGATCATCACCATGCTTCAGACATGTCATCTTAATGCCCTTATAAGATTTTATATAAATCTCAAGCTTGAGCCCTTAAACTTGAAAACTATTGATAACCTTACATTTAGTAATCTAAAATGAAAATCATAAATAGAAACTTTAGTGTAGTTTTAAAATTTGAGAAGATTATATTTATGCATTTCATTATTTTATTTTTTTGTTACCATGACATATGTCTATTCTCTCCCTAATGCTGAGAATATTGTGTATTATACAATAACTAGCAAATTATGTCAAAATGTGTCTTTATTAGATATGCTCTCAACATTCACTATTCATCTTGACGTGGTGGGGCGATTACACTCACCACACTTGTTAACTTTTGATTGAGGCTTCTAACTGTAAACCATAGACAAGGATATCACATATACTTTCATATTTGACATATCTAATGCAACCAGTGAAATATTAATTTCACATAACTAAAAAAAATGTTGTTCTCGTCACATGTTATAGAAAATATCATGATGCATGTCAATTACTTTTATAAACCATAGTCAACTAAATATAAATCATCAATAACTTTTGAAAATAAATTCACCAACACACGATAAATATCTTTATTTGATATATACGATATTTTGCGCTTCTAGCCAATGGAGCAAGTATTCTCATAAGTTTCTTGTTATGAGTTAATAACCCGTGTAATCTTCTTATGGATCCAAATATCTAGAAGTCAAAATAGGAGTGTGGGTGGGCCCATAAGATCTCACCATGTAATATAAAATATGAATATTAATTGTGGAACCTAGTTCCAATTAACCTAGCGGTAATATAACGATCATTTTTGTTGAATACATGTAGAAATATACTCTTCACATATCAATAAATTGGGATGGTCACATCAGTTATGCTAAATCATGAATTCATAATATTGAACTCCAGGTTCAAAATTAAAAGGCGACTTCCAACTAATATTCGATTTAGCATTGATTAATAGTACAAATAATTTGCCAATAAATTATCTCAAATAAATTCTTCAGGACATTTCATATAAAAATAAAACTCATGGTTCGATTTGTATTCCAAATTGTATCAAAACAGTTATAAGAATTTTACTTATCATGTTTTTGAGATTTGTACTACTTGAAGAGTACAATCAATTTTAACAAAATATATAAGACATCAATATATATGAATCTTCAATATTTCAACTAAGACATATATTTAAATATCAAATCATTTGAACTTCTAGAATCATCAGGATTCATTATTATTAATTGAAACCTTTAAAATCTATAGGAATCTATAACAATGCCTATGATATATATTTTTCAAAAGCGATAAATCTTTGTAAGAGATATATGCTATTTGCAGCATTATCAAGTAATAATAATTAATTCTATGTGTTGCTCATTCACGAGTATACTTGGTATTTAATATTGCATCTGACAGAATATCATTTTTAAGAGCAGGTAGTATCCAATATAATATTTAACATAATATAGCTATTGTAGTAGCAATATGAACTCCTCATTAATAATAGTTAATAAAAATATTGTTATTTTTAAAGTAATATAAATTACACATTTAATGAATATAAAATAAGTTCTTGCAAAATATGATAGATAGTGATTTCTTAAAAAAAAGTGTAAAATAGTTAATCTCATAATTTCTAATATAATAATTTAAATATAAGATGAGTGAGAAAATTATAATGAAATATTTTCTATTTACTATGCAAGTCAATCACAAATATATCATTGATGTTTCTTAAGGAAACATATGTTCGGATTTACATTGCACTATTGCTACTTCAGGAACAATATATCAATATTATCATAAAATAATTATATAAATTACTTCTTAGGGGTATATAAAATCCTTAAGAAATATTATAACTAGTCATGTTACTTTAGGAACAACAACTTAATATAACTAATATGCATGACATGGCATAAATAAATAATACAACAACAATATGTAAATAATGCTCTTAATAATTAATAACGTATAATAAAATTGTCTCTTCAAGAGCATTGCTAATATTCTTTTAAAATACTATATTACTTTTCATCAGGAAAACATGGATTACAGATCTAATAATGTTCTTCAATAACATATCATGCTTGACTAGGAAGTTATGCAATAACATATTTCTTCAAAAAATTATGATTTATATTTTAATAATATTATATACTATTAAGGATTGTGAAATTGTATTTCGCAAGACAATGCAATAAATATGAATGGACAATAAATTTCATGCCGTTCACTAATACATAAATGTACATGATTAATCAATAAAAGAACACAATTTGCATATAGATTGTGCCTTTAAAGTAATTGGCAATAACAAAATTGAAACAAGAGAGTAATCCAATTTCATATTAGTGTCTAGATCTCATTAGAATCATATCAAATATAATGTAAGGTTTGTGTCACCTTTTAATCAAAACCACATCCAAAGAAATATGTGAATTCAGGATTAAAAAATTTATTGTCAATTACATAAATTAAGAATTATCACTTAATGCACATTAACAACTATGCAAAAGTATTCCAAGAAGTGGCAAAACTTTCTTTTAGTATCACACCCACAATCAAGCATTAAAATAAAAAATTTGTGCATAAAATACATAGACTATGATTCATATTCGCGCATGATTATCTGTTCATCAAAATAAAAGTTTCAATGTTATCAATATAGATACACGATAAAAAATCAAGATAATATCTAGTTTTATCACTTTTTTCTTTATAAAATATATAATTCATCAAAAGTTTTCTAAGAACAATATTCAATTCATAGTTGAAACACATAATTCTAAATTAATATCTGATCGAAGATTTCTCGACGCTCTAGAAATCGTCTCCGCAATAGTACGGAGTCGACTGTAGGTGCGGTGAGTTGTCCCGAGTCGTGTCTCTCGAGGATGGATGTGATCGGCTTTCGGTTTTCTTTATCGTTCTTATCGTCGGTTTTACTTAAACTAATTTAACCCTAGAAAGCGATAATCATTTTTCTTTCGGTTTCTATAACTAAGATTGAAATTGAAAATTAAGGTTTAAAAACATTAAAACATTTAAAGAAAATTAAAGCTTATATTAAAAACGATCAATTTAAACTAATTAACTTATTAAAAACTTAATTATTTGAAATTAGTAAAATGGAGGGAAAATTAAAGTCAACTTATTTGAATAAGTCAACATAAGTARTTAACATTAATTAAGGMTTTTAAAGGAAGATCTTTAACAACTTATACTAAATTAGAAATTGATTGCAACTTAATAACTTAAAAGTATAAGTTCATAAGCTAGGAAGCTAGAAAATAAAGATAGAGATTTTAAATGATCAAAACAACCACAAGCAAGAATCAAACTTCAACACAAGATCAAGATAAAATAACATGAAATTAAAGGAAAGAAGTTACCAAATGTACTTGATTACACTAAAGCTTGAATGAGGAAAAGCTTGAAAGCTGGTAGATTCTTCACAAATGATACTTAAAACAAAGCTTGAAGATGAAACAACTAAGATCTTAACTTAATTAATTTATATCTAATTACTAGAATTTGTAGGAATTAAAATGAGCAAAATATGAAAAACTGGAGAAAAAGCTGGTTTGGGCAGCTTCCTTGGAGAAGAAAGCTATCAGGACAAGTTGTCCTCTTGAAATGACATATGATTGCTAATATCTTCAGAAAACTGCTTTTCAGTCGATCGACTGAGAAAAAGCAGTCGATCGACTGGCAGTCGATCGGCCTTGTCGGCAGTCGATCGACTGCGATGTCAAAATGGCCTGAAGCTCTGTAATTCCGTCGATCTTGAGAGGACCCAGTCGATCGGCAGCAGTCGATCGGCCAAGTAGGCAGTCGATCGACTGCAATGTCCAAAACGCCAAAATGTTGCTGGAATTCAGTTGATTTTGGGGGGTTTCAGTCGATCGACCAGATATGCAGTCGATCGACTGAACATCCAGTCGGTCGACTGGATTCCAGCTTCCGGCTCGATTTCTCYTTCTTTTRGCYTCCGCCMGTTTGTCYAACCTCGTCCGTTGCGCTTCCTTGCTTTGTCCGTCCATTCCCGAGTCGAGTATCAACGATCCCAAACGAGCGTGGGCCCCGCTTGGACGTCCTACGGCCAAGAAAAATGGAAACGTGAAAATCTACGAAAATTAATAACAAAACGTACAAAAACTAAGAAAATCTAGAAATACGAAAAACGTCCAACCCGACTCCTAAAGCAACAAAAAGCAAGCAAAAAACACGCAACGTGAAACAAAAACGATAATGAAAATATGTATAAAAAGATGCAAATCAATATCTATATTAAAAGAGTAAATATATAACTTAATGGTATTGTCTCCTCGTGGAAAATATGTACTAGTGGTGAGATTCTCAAAAGATTTCAATGAACTTGTGGAAGCAAGAAAATATAGGTAACTAATCTCATGAAAAATAATATTTAATCTAAAATAATAATATCAACGGGACATAAATAATATAACGAAACAAATCGAAAAACGTGCTATACAATAACTTCAAGGATTTATAACGTATCCTTTTTTATTCATCTCTTTTCGTATTTTTCTTTTCTTTTTCTTTTTCTTTTTCTCTTTCTCTCTCTCTCTTTTTTTTTATATGTACCGTAGACGTGAGCTACTTGTACAATAATATGAAAATACGAGGCTATCAAATGACTCCGATCAAATAACTCGTCATTGAACACTCTCTATAGGTTTTTGTTGTAATTTGGAGTCATCAATTGCTCCACGTGCTCGATCGAAAAATTCGAA